>JAAAWM010010284.1:0-37609 GCA_036873465.1 Thinopyrum obtusiflorum | reverse complement strand
CAATGGTTATGAAGTTTTGGATTGCTCATGTAAGTACCTGTTGTCATGTACTCGCTCTGTATCGAATTAATTGTTGATCAATGGGATGTATTTAGAACTTAATAGTGCTAGATACATCCATTTGAGCGACAACTAATAACGGACGGTGGTGGTATTACTGTACATGCATCACGAGATAGTTGATTGTCTAGCATTACTCTGCATATTATCTGCCCTGCCCTCCACTTTCTCCAAATTATCATATCTACATTTACTCTTACCAAAATGTTGAATAAAGCCAATGCCACTGCACACGTTGATGTCTGCATTCCTCTTGTCAGTACCTTTTGCCTTGTAACGCTGTACTTAATTAATTGCTATTTGATTATGTATCATCAGTCTGCACCTGAGCTTCATTATCCTCTATTTCTTCCAATATTATTTGATCTATATTTACTCTTTGCAAAATGTAGAATAATGGCAACGCTTATAAAGAATTTTCTTTGGGGAATTTATTGAATTATCTTTCCATCAATATGGAGAAGGGCTTTGTCCAACCCGTGTTAACATGTAATGTAAGTTCATCCTTCTCAAGCCTTCAAACTTTGTTCTAGTATAGATTTGGATAGGCATAATTTCCTCCACTGTTGTTTACATCTGATTGGATGTTTGCAACAACTACCAGTTTTAAATTGTAGTTGTAAAAACATGTTCCTTATGCAGAACATATCCATTTATTTGCTTATATAATTGTGAAACCTGTTATGTGTCTCCTTGTTTCTCTTTCAGAGTCGTATCTCTTATGCCAGGCAGAACTTTAGGAAAGATAGTGAGCCAAACCATCTTGAGGACAGCGAGATGACCCCAAGGCCCTGTCTTGATGAAGACAGTGAGTTGAAGCTACTCACCAGCAGGTGTGAGACAACCTCTGTGCAGTCGCTGCCTCAATCAGTTCGACTTCTTCAGTCTCAACTTAAAGCGGAAAGGCTTGCTTCAGCTCAGCTCTGACTTGAAGTCAAAGATGTAATGAAGATGTCAGGGGACTGCCTTGCGCACTATGGTGCCATACAGCTAGGGATGAAGCATCTATCGTCGACACAACTGAGGTCTCATCAGCTTGTTCGGCTGCTTGCGGGGCCCAAGCTTGCCAGGTCTAGTGCCTTCTGAAGTGCTCTCAGTTTTGTATATTCTTTTGTCGGCGCATTTATATGCACTGGTGGCGACCTTTGATGCCCAGTGTATGTAATCAGCGGTCATGTTGCGCTTTATTATCACCGGTAGCAAACTTTGATTCCCAGTGGATGTAATATGCCGTAATTTCTTTGTTGTATAGTCTAGGTTTATTCTTTGGTCGGTATGCTGTAATTTAGGCCGGAAGGTTCAGTGGATCTCAGTGTTGTCGGTCTTCAGGCCGGCCCGTTACTCATATGGGCCAAAACGTGGGCCTATAATCATCTTGGGCCATTAGCAGGTCTAAACCTATAGTAGTTTCCCGCCTTTAACAGGCCATGGGCTACATATTTACTATAGTGACACTGGGCTTCCTACGGGCCGTGGTAACAATGGGCCTTCTACGGTCCGTAGAAACAATGGGCCTTCTACGGGCCGTAGAAACAATGGGCCTTCTACGGGCCGTATCATCAATGGGCCTTAGACGGGCCGTATGATCAATTGACCAAACATGGGCCAAAAACAGACCGCATTATGGCCGTAAACGGGCTAGAGTTGGAGTCGTCCGTTCATGGGCTGACCATAACGGGCCGTCGTTAATAGGCCGTATTTGATGACGCTATGAAAACGGCCCAACGTATTAACGGGCCACAAACGGTCCGACTGTAACCACGAGCTGAATTTGGCCCACAAGCAGAAAATGGCAGTAACGGGCTGTAAGTAACCGAATGCTGGAAATGAGCCCAAGAATAAATGGGCTCTGAGAAGGCCGAAAGATAACATGGGCTGCAAACGGCCCTATGGATTAATGGGCCGTTAATGGGTATAAAGTGATACACTGTTCATTACGGGCCAATTTCACCACGGGCCGTTAATGGGCCTAGAGTTACAAAGGGCCTCATATGGGCCGAAAGACGTCATGGGCCATACATGGGCCGGAACTTAAAATGGGCTGGAATCATATTGGACGGCCCAGATGACGCTACTGGGCCTAATTCAGATAGGTCGTAACGGGCCCTGGGTTAGCGGGCTGTAAATGGGCTATATGCGAACAGGCCGTTAACAGGCTTTCCGTGGGCCGGCCCGCCACCTTTTGACCAAGTCAAACGGGCCGGCCTTTTCACAGGAATGGGCCTCTGTTCGGCCGTGCCACGTGTCGACGTATCATAGGCGCCTTCGGTCCAATGAGTGGATGACATCTGTCCCAACGGTGAGCCGACACGTGTTTCCTCAAGCCAATGATGATTTTACACGTGGAAAATCCCCATTGGTCAGGGCTGTTAGCGGGTTATCGGATCCAAAACCGGACCCGATAGCTTAACGGCGTTCCGTTACGGTGGATGCCACGTGTCGGTCACCCTTGACGAAAGCACTTCTGTGACGCGCGATTTATCGTCATGGAAGTGGACACTTCCGTGATGATAATTTTGGTAATGTCATGGAACACTTCTACGACAGCACAGGTATGACTATCTTGATTCTGTCATAAAATTGTCATGGATGTACATGCATGAAAAAAAACGCGACCTACTGTGACAAACACGTATCATCACGGAAGTGTATTTTTTTTGTAGTGCTTCTTGCTTTCACTTCATTGCTTACTTGACTATGGCCAGTCTAGTGTAGTCTACCTTCCGCTGCATATCAGTAGGTTTATTTCTACTGTTTGTCTTCAAAGCCCCCGTGTTTTGAAGACTTTCATAAAAATCGCCTATTCACTCCCCCCCTCTAGTCGATAACTAGCACTTTCACATAGTTCCACAAACAAGTCACATACTTATTGATACATATCATTGATGATGTTCAAGGACAATACAAAGGACTCATGAATACATATGGAAATATCATCATCACATGATTGCCTCTAGGGCATGTCTCCAACAGCACCGATATGGAAACCTTTGCTTGATTCCTCGGGACTCCGCGCCTGCGCTTACCTCCTTAGCACCAAAGAGGAAACTGGTACACTGTGCCCGCTGGCGCCCGCCTGGCCTTGGTCATCATGGCTCACGTCATATGAACCTCGCGAGGTGCACCTTGCATTGATATCTCCGCTCCTCAGGAGCCAGCCTAGTGAGGCCGCCCTCAGGGAAGTCTTGGTGCCGTCCGCCTCACGAGGCTTGGCCCCTCACGAGGGTCTTGAGTTGTTGCTGCTGAAGCTGGGCCGTACCGGGCCGTTGACGGAGCCACGCCGTGGGCCGCAGGCAGGCAAGTCTGGGTACCCCCGTTCCCAGGACGCCGACAGATACACCTCCCAAAATGTTTTTATCTCTAAGTTTTTCGCTTTGAGCTCTGGCACCTCTACAAATCCCTACTTCCCTCTGCGAAGGGCCTTTCTTTTACTTTATGCAATTTTTATTTTTGAATTTGAGTCTCCATCTTCTCTTATAAAAGCACCAACTAGGAGGCAATATGATCGTACTTGAGTATTGGGTGTAGCTAATATGCGAGTGTGTTTCATGAATGGATCAATGATTGAGCATGATGGGCTAGGGATAACTTATTTTAGCGTTGATATTTTGAAAGACATGGTTGCTTGTTGATATGCTTGAGTATTTAAGTTGTCATGTCAAAACTAGACTATTGCTTTGAACAATATAAAAGTCCAAATGTCCATGCTATAAAGAAAAGAATATGGTATGACATGTTAGGCATCATTCCACATCAAAAATTCTGTTTTTATCACTTACCTACTCGAGGACGAGTAGGAGTTAAGCTTGGGGATGCTTGATACGTCTCCAACGTATCTATAATTTTTGATTGTTCCATGCTGTTATATTATCAATCTTGGATGTTTTATAATCATTTTATAGTCATTTTATATCATTTTTTGGTACTAACCTATTGACATAGTGCCAAGTGCCAGTTGCTGTTTTCTGCATGTTTTTTACACCGCAGGAAATCAATACCAAACGGAGTCCAAATGCAATGAAACTTTACGGAGTTTTTTTATGGACCAAAAGACACCTAATGGGCCAAGGCTGCACCTCTACAAATCCCTCGGGTGCCCCCGGACCGCCTATTTGCTCTATAAATACCCCAATATTCCAGAAACCCTAGGGGAGTCGATGAAAATCAATTCCAGCTGCCGCAGAGTCCAGAACCACCCCCCCCCCCCCCCCCCCCCCCCCCCCCCCCCCCCCCCCCCCCCCCCCCCCCCCCCCCCCCCCCCCCCCCCCCCCCCCCCCCCCCCCCCCCCCCCCCCCCCCCCCCCCCCCCCCCCCCCCCCCCCCCCCCCCCCCCCCCCCCCCCCCCCCCCCCCCCCCCCCCCCCCCCCCCCCCCCCCCCCCCCCCCCCCCCCCCCCCCCCCCCCCCCCCCCCCCCCCCCCCCCCCCCCCCCCCCCCCCCCCCCCCCCCCCCCCCCCCCCCCCCCCCCCCCCCCCCCCCCCCCCCCCCCCCCCCCCCCCCCCCCCCCCCCCCCCCCCCCCCCCCCCCCCCCCCCCCCCCCCCCCCCCCCCCCCCCCCCCCCCCCCCCCCCCCCCCCCCCCCCCCCCCCCCCCCCCCCCCCCCCCCCCCCCCCCCCCCCCCCCCCCCCCCCCCCCCCCCCCCCCCCCCCCCCCCCCCCCCCCCCCCCCCCCCCCCCCCCCCCCCCCCCCCCCCCCCCCCCCCCCCCCCCCCCCCCCCCCCCCCCCCCCCCCCCCCCCCCCCCCCCCCCCCCCCCCCCCCCCCCCCCCCCCCCCCCCCCCCCCCCCCCCCCCCCCCCCCCCCCCCCCCCCCCCCCCCCCCCCCCCCCCCCCCCCCCCCCCCCCCCCCCCCCCCCCCCCCCCCCCCCCCCCCCCCCCCCCCCCCCCCCCCCCCCCCCCCCCCCCCCCCCCCCCCCCCCCCCCCCCCCCCCCCCCCCCCCCCCCCCCCCCCCCCCCCCCCCCCCCCCCCCCCCCCCCCCCCCCCCCCCCCCCCCCCCCCCCCCCCCCCCCCCCCCCCCCCCCCCCCCCCCCCCCCCCCCCCCCCCCCCCCCCCCCCCCCCCCCCCCCCCCCCCCCCCCCCCCCCCCCCCCCCCCCCCCCCCCCCCCCCCCCCCCCCCCCCCCCCCCCCCCCCCCCCCCCCCCCCCCCCCCCCCCCCCCCCCCCCCCCCCCCCCCCCCCCCCCCCCCCCCCCCCCCCCCCCCCCCCCCCCCCCCCCCCCCCCCCCCCCCCCCCCCCCCCCCCCCCCCCCCCCCCCCCCCCCCCCCCCCCCCCCCCCCCCCCCCCCCCCCCCCCCCCCCCCCCCCCCCCCCCCCCCCCCCCCCCCCCCCCCCCCCCCCCCCCCCCCCCCCCCCCCCCCCCCCCCCCCCCCCCCCCCCCCCCCCCCCCCCCCCCCCCCCCCCCCCCCCCCCCCCCCCCCCCCCCCCCCCCCCCCCCCCCCCCCCCCCCCCCCCCCCCCCCCCCCCCCCCCCCCCCCCCCCCCCCCCCCCCCCCCCCCCCCCCCCCCCCCCCCCCCCCCCCCCCCCCCCCCCCCCCCCCCCCCCCCCCCCCCCCCCCCCCCCCCCCCCCCCCCCCCCCCCCCCCCCCCCCCCCCCCCCCCCCCCCCCCCCCCCCCCCCCCCCCCCCCCCCCCCCCCCCCCCCCCCCCCCCCCCCCCCCCCCCCCCCCCCCCCCCCCCCCCCCCCCCCCCCCCCCCCCCCCCCCCCCCCCCCCCCCCCCCCCCCCCCCCCCCCCCCCCCCCCCCCCCCCCCCCCCCCCCCCCCCCCCCCCCCAAATATCGAACACATATCAAGTTCACATGATTACTTGCAACATGACTTCTCCCGTGACCTCAAGAACAAAAGTAACTACTCACAAATGATAATCATGCTCAAGTTCAGAGGGGTATTAAATAGCATAATGGATCTGAACATATGATCTTCCACCAAATAAACCATATAGTAATCAACTACTAGATGTAATCAACACTACTAGTCACCCACAAGTACCAATCTGAGGTTCCGATACAAAGATTGAACACAAGAGATGAACTAGGGTTTGAGAGGAGATGGTGCTATTGAAGATGTTGATGGAGATGTCCCTCCCCAAGATGGGAGAGTTGTTGGTGATGACAATGACGATGGTTTCCCCCTCCGGGAGGGAAGTTCCCTCGGCGGAATCGCTCCGCCGGAGGGCAAAAGTGCTTCTTTCCAAGTTCCGCCTCGAGACAGCGGCGCTTCGTCCCGAAAGTCCCCCTCTGATTTTTTTTCTAGGTCAAAATGACCTATATACCAGAAGATGGGCATCCGAGGTGGGCCGAGGAGGGCACAACCCACCAGGGCGCGCCCTGGTTCTTGTGCTCACCAGGGTGCCCCCCTCATTTGCTTCATTATTTTTTATATATTCCAAAACAATTCTTCGTAAAATTTCAGCTCATTTGAAGATGTGCAGAATAGGTAACTCTGACGTAGCTTTTTCAGGTCCAGAATTCCAGCTGCCGGCATTCTCCCTCTTTGTGTAAACCTTGCATATTATGAGAGAAAATACATTAGAAATAATCAAAAAAACATTATTATGTATAAAAACATTGTAAATAACAGTAGGAAATCATGATGCAAAATGGACGTATCAGTGTACTCTCTCTCACCCCGCTGCAATCTCTACTTAAACATGGTGTTTGATTCCAATGATGTGTTGCATCTCTATTATGTGTGAGTAGTTTCTTCTTGTCCTATCGTTAATTGTGATATGCTATGGTTGATATGAGTTGTATGTTATTTTGGTGTTGTCCTTTGGTGCCCATCATCTCGCACAAACATGTGGGGTTCCCGCTGTAGGGTGTTGCAACATGTTAATAATTTGCTTATAGTGGGTTGCGGGAGTGATAGGAACCTAAACCTGAGTTCGCGAATTGTTGCATATGGGATTAAATGGAATTTAGAACTTAGTGCTATGGTTGTGGTTTACCTTAATGAATCTTTATTCGTTGCAGATGCTTGCTAGAGTTCCAATATAAGAACATATGACTCAAGTACGAAAAGTATGTTAGCTTAGGCTTCTTCCTTGTAAGTATGATGAGTATCACTATCGTTTCATATCCAGTTATCTAGGGTCAATCCTTTTCTTTTTTGTTCTTTCAAAACCATTTACTTCATTATCTTTTATTAACACAACACCTAACTCTTTTATTATCTCACAAAGCTATTTTTTTATTCTCGTAAAGTAGTTTTATCCCTTTGTTCTAGGTAAAGCAAACATTTAGTGTGTGTAGAGTTATATCAACGTTTGACAAAACTTGAGAGAATATTAATTATACCTTTAGCTCTTCGTTGAGTTCGACACTCTTACTTATCAAAAATGCTACAACTGATCTCTTACACTTGTGGGTTATCACGGCGGCTCCACCTCCTCAAATATCACATCATCCAAATCGTCATCTCCAACCCTATTTCCTCCATCATCTCTGTTACTGCCATGTACTCTACCGGCGCCTTTGATCCAGAAGCTTTGTTCGACATGCGTGACAAACCGAGGCCGAACTTGAACCTACGAGTTTTTCCGCGGAACCCTAGATTTTCCTATGCCCGTCAGAACCCCAACCAAGACCATGCAGCACTACAAAGGAGCGCCCCTTGATCAGTTTGAGCCGTGTAGAATGGGGGAGAAGACAGAAGGGGAGGATAGTCTCTAACGTCGGTAGGACGCCACTGAGAGTAGAGAGAACCCTAACTCGAGGGGATTGATTCTTTTTTTCAGGGGATTGAGCTAGGGGATGGGCAAACACGCAGCGGCCCAGGCGCCCAGCCCATTTTCAACTCGGCACTTTCATTCTTAGGCTGCCACGCAGAGTCGCAGACCCGCTTCACCCGTTTCTTCCCATCTTTTTTCCCTCTCTTCCCCATTTCAAAACTTCCAGATCCACCTAGGGTTTGCGCCTCCTCCCTCCGCCCCCATCACACAAGCCGCATCGAGGGGGACGACGCCGACCTCGGACCGTCGGAAGCACCATGGAGAAGTACGAGAAGTTGGAGAAGGTCGGGGAGGGCACCTACGGCAAGGTGTACAAGGCGCAGGACAAGGCGACGGGCCAGGTGGTGGCGCTCAAGAAGACCCGCCTGGAGATGGACGACGAAGGGATCCCGCCCACCGCGCTCCGTGAGATCTCCCTCCTCCGCCTCCTCTCCAGCTCCCTCTACGTCGTCCGCCTCCTCGCCGTCGAGCAGGCCACCAAGGGCGGGGGCGCCGGCGGTGGAGGGAAGCCCGTCCTCTACCTCGTCTTCGAGTTCCTTGACACTGACCTCAAGAAGTTCGTCGACGCCTACCGCCGTGGACCCGCCCCTAAGCCGCTCCCAACGCAGGTCGTCAAGGTAGCGATTTTAATTCGTTTTGAGGCTGATTTGCTCTGCTCCACTTGGCTTTGCGCCGATGCTACGTCGGCTGAGTCTTGGGCGCTTCCTCTGAGTTTTGCATCGGAAACGTGCAGAACATTGATATGCAGTCAGAGCGAACTACACTGTAAATTTTAATTCGTAATTGACATGATTAATATTGACAATAAATTGAAGAAATGAAAACATTGAACCATTTTAAATGCCGATGAAATGTGAAATCAGAACATCATATGGTAGTATGCGTTTGTAGTTGGTTTGAATTCGTCAATAATTATTCAAACTCTACTACTCTAGCCTACTTGCAGGAGACTAAATTAGGAACTAAGAAGTGCTATAATGGATGAAACTCAATGTCGACTGCTGCTGGCGTTCTGTATTTTGCATACACTCAAGTACAAATTAGGGGGCCCTCCAAATCTAGAGCATAACTTTGTTGGTAGCTTTGGAATCAATTCATCTTTATGTCATTATTTTGAGGATGCTATTGTTAATTTTCATTAGATAGCAGATGGCGGACTCCATTTTAATTTTGATAGGTCTGTTTCGGGCCAATAGATAACTTTCTTTACTTTCTTGTAGAGCTTTTTGTATCAGTTATGCAAAGGAATTGCACACTGCCATGGCCATGGTGTTCTTCATCGGTTAGACCTTTGTTTTCTGATTTATGTTGCTGTACTTATCGGCCCATACAATTGCAATTGTTGCTGATGTGATTTGTGATTGTTCCTCTTTGATATCATAGGGATTTAAAGCCCCAAAATCTCTTGGTTGACAAGGAGAAGATGATACTGAAAATTGCAGATCTTGGGTTAAGTAGAGCTTTTACTGTTCCTATGAAAAGCTACACCCATGAGGTACTGATTACTCGTCTATTCATCTGTAAAATTGGACAGTGAACACTAGTTCGACATAATTTATCAGCATGGTTTAGTATGTTCCTCAGTCCTATTCCCTGTTTTTGTGTTGTAGATCGTGACGCTTTGGTATAGAGCTCCTGAAGTACTGCTTGGAGCAACACATTACTCAACCAGTGTTGATATTTGGTCCATCGGATGCATCTTTGGTATGGCAATATTCCTTAATTTTGTTCTATGTTATTGAATACTGCCTCTGGACTGGTTTACAAGCCCCTCTCGTACTTGAGCCTAACTTTGACCACCAATTTAGTGAGAAAATTATAAGTTACATGCATTAAAAATACACCATTGGATTCACATTTGAAAGAAGCTTTCATTGCATAATTTTTGTGGCATATAATTGTACTGAAACAGAAAGCACACCTGTACAATCACAGCAAAAATACACTAGGGAATTGATGGTCACTCCTGTCTATATGAAATAGTAGATGAGTGGTTTTGTGCTTTAGATCAGTGGAAATTGCATCTGCTCGAACGAAGGTATTACCATAGCAGCAATTCTAAAGCCTTCAACGTATGAAGTATTGCAGTTTAAGAGTCAACTACCAAGATCTTAAGCTCCAATTTCACATGGGCCTCATGCTTTTGAATTTCTGGCCGACTCCTTCAGTTTTTCCTTGCTCTCCTTAACTTACAAGATGACATATTTTCCACTTTTGATTGAATCCCCCTCCCCGCCCCCACCGTTTGATGTTTATACTCTTTATTATTCTGTACAGCCGAGATGGTCAGAAAACAGGCTCTTTTCCCTGGTGACTCTGAGTTACAGCAACTGCTTCACATTTTCAAGTATTTCTCTCTCTCTCTCCTGCTTCTCATTAGTACTGAGAATATGTATTTGTCAACTTATCATGATAAAACTACTTTTCTTAGTTGCAAGAATATCATGCTAGTATTTTCAGAACAATCTTATTTATTGTCCTGTTCTGTTGAAAAACATGCCGGATTTTCCATGAGGTGATGCTTGCCACAATCTGGAAACATAGCAAAACTTGTCCCAATTTGAGATGGTGGACTTTATCAAACTGTTCTTTGTCAGACTCTGTCTGCTCCAATAACTGAAAACTTCTGATTCGAATTAGCACCAGTGCGACATACATTATGTCGTATTTTATTAGTTAATATTTCTTCTATCAATTTATATTGTACATGCATTGAACCATTAATTAAAAGTGCTCCTTATCAGGCTGTTGGGAACTCCTACCGAGGAGGATTGGCCTGGAGTAACTGCTCTGAGGGACTGGCACGAGTTTCCTCAGTGGAAAGCACAAAGATTGACGCGTGCAGTCCCTACACTGGAACCAGAAGGAATTGACCTGTTATCGGTACGCTAAAAAGCTTAAATGCTAGCCCTTCATTCTCTTCACTGGAAAATCATCTCCAACTCAACAAATTCAAGTTATGGGGATATGCTTAACCATCCATTCTCTGTCATTTGTCTGCTATCTTATGATGTTAATTCTGCTGAACATTATTTTGATGCACTTGAGTTGAGTTTTCCATTCATATGCCAAGGCTGCATCAAGTATGTCTAGCTATATGGGCTTACATTTCCATGTCTCGTTCCTTGCAGAAAATGCTCCAGTTCGACCCGGCGAACAGGATCTCAGCCAAAGCTGCGCTAGAGCATCCCTATTTCAACAGCCTCGACAAGTCTCAGTTCTAGCTGTTCTAGCTACCGTGTGATTTTTCTCAACTTGGTGTGTGTGCTCTGCTCGCCAACTTGTTCCGCCATGAGATCGATGCTGAAAACGCACGAAACCATGTTTCATCTACCTACAATCAGCAACGGCGTGTTGCTGGTAGTTGGCTCCCATGAGCGCCCGTCTCCTAAACCTCCAGCACTTGATTTGCCTTGAGAATTATTGACTGAAGATACTTGTTCAGATCATGTAGGAGTTTTATTTGCTCTGTACGGAATTGTTTGATGAGATGGGTTTGCGGACAATAGACATTTGTGTAGCATAATAAGGTAGTACTGGTATTTGTTAAGAAAATGTTGCTTCATGACAAGTGAAGTTATTTGGAGCTGCGAAGTGGTGAGAGGCGTGTGTCCGTGGAAGGAGCTAATAGTTAGCATTTGATGTGGACATTTAACATAAAGCATGATTCTGGCGGGGACATATGGCCAGCCAAGGCGCGGGAACTGTAATGAGCATATCCAAAAATACAAGCCATTTCTATGAGCTGGCCCAGTTTAGCAAAAGTCATGCTAAAATTACACACCACTTTGCCAAATTGTCATGCTAAAAAGGACTATGAACTTTCGTCTGCCTTGTTTGAGGTATAGGGTTGGATGCCAGCTCCCGACCAAATGTTTGTGGACGCCCCTGGACATATCTGTGGACATTTGGGGGCTGGTTTGGTGAACCGCAGAAGAAGTCCTAAGGGCAACTCCAACACACGAATGCATTTTGTCTGTTTAGATCTTCGCTGAAAGAAATCACAGACCAGCGCACGGATACAAACCCATTTTTGTGTCCATGTGGATGCAAATCTGTCTCAAATTTGGGCCGGGTTTTTTTTTTTTTTTTGAAACGAGGCAAAAGACTTGCCATTTTCATTAATTAAGAAGGAGTGAGAATTGCCCGGTTAATTGACGGAAAACCGGGCTAAAACCGATACAATCCAACCCACATAAAATGGGTACCACCGGCCAACTTGGCCACCGACATGGGATCACAGAGCTACAAAGAGGAAAAGACATCCGCCGAGCAGTCGCAAGCGTCATCGTCATCACCGGCTACCTCCGAACGGGCGACTCCGACTTCACCGTAGACCTTCATCGTCGAAGCCAACCCGCAAACAGCTGCACAGAAACCATGACGGCACATGCCAACAGAAGGCCACACGCGCAAACAACCGACAGCTCCGACTCTGACGACGATCATCACAAGGGAAATATGCAGGACTTGCGCCGACCGTGCCCTAAAGAGCACCTCGGACACGCCGGGAAGATCCGACTACCGAAGCCCGAGCCGCGACCAAAGTTCCTCTCGACGCCATCATCGTTGCCAAACAGAAATCTGCGCCCCCGAAAAGGCCGCCTCAGCAAACTACGCGGCGAAGATGCCGCAAACCACGCGGCGAAGATGCCGCAACCCACGCGGCGAAGATGCCGCCATCCACCGGTCTCCCAGTCGTTGCCGGCTCCGAGACGATGCCCCCAAGGAGGAGAAAGACGCGAAGACGCCTCCATCGCCCGATCCAGCGGATCTGAGGTTTCCCTCCGGAGCCAAAGCCGTGGGGAGAAGCAGGAGCACCTCCACGATGACGCTTCCAAGAAAGATCGCGGCACCCGCGGGCGCCGCCGTCACCGGCTCCGATGGGGACCGGAGCAAGGATTTCTCCCGGAGTTGCGCCGACCACCATCCGCCACCGACCACCGCCTACCAACCACCACCCCCGCTGAGAACAACCTCACTCCGGCCGCGGGATCCCACGATCCACCGCGCCCAGGCACGCACCACCCCCTGGCCGTAGCCGCCGTCCACCACCGCAGCACCGTCGTGACCACCACCACCGCAGCAACCATCGCATCGCAAGGAGCAGCACCAAGATCAGAGAACCACCAAGGCCAGATCCAGGGCGGAGCAGCTCCAACGAAGCAGCAGGGCAGACGAGCAGGCCCTACACCGCAGCACACCTCGAGCTCCGGAGATGCCACGCCCGCTGCGCCCCGCCAGCCACCGCGCCCGTCGCGCGCAGCCACCGCCGTGCCCGACCAAGAATCTGCGCCCCGCGCACACATCCAGAGCCGAGAGCCGGCCCGCCCACGCGCGCCGTCCACGCCCAGGTCACGGCCGGAGCCCGGACCGAGGGCGCCGCCCCGGCGCCCCAACCACAGCCCGCAGCCGACGCCAAGCCGAACGCCGGCCGCCCGTCCGCGCCAGCCGCCGCCCGCGAGGTCCAGATCGGGACCGCCCGAGCGCGAACGACCGCGACCGCGCGCCCGCGGCTGCGCGCCCACCACCGCGACCAGACGTCGCGCCGAGCGCCGAAGACCACCTCCGCCGCGCGCCAGGACGCCGCCCCTGAGCCGAGCGCCGGACAGCCGCAAGTCGCGCGCGAGATCCCCTTTTCCCGCGCGACAGCAGCCAGAGAGCGCGCCCCGCCGCCGCCGGCTCCGCACAGGCTTTGCCTGCCGGAGGCCACCGGCGACGGCGAGGAGGAGAAGGAGCCTGGAGGGGGGAAGGCTGCGGGGGCGCGGTGGTCGCCGCCCGTGTCGCCCCGGGGAGGGAGCGGCGCGGGGGCTGTTCTTCGTATCCGTGTGTGCCGCTTTTGGGCCGGGTTTGCATCCACACGAACAAGAGATGCTTGGTGTCTGCCCTATAGTCCTTTTAAATATGCGCCCCGGCCCCCCCCGGGGCACTCTTCTCCCTCTCTCTGCCCCCAGCCGCCCGATAGTGCCCAACCCTAGCCATGCCGCGGAAGTGGACGCCCCGAGCGCACTACCACGAGCCCGGCTCCTCCTCAGGTCGCCGCTGCGTGGCGACCTTGACCATGACGCCACCTGTGGCCGCTGCGCGTCGGGAGGAGTCTACGTCGACGTCGAGCAGTGCCAGCGGCACTAGGATCGGGCCATCTTCGTGTTGTGGCTCGACGTCCACTTGCCCAACGGGGGGTATCTCAACCCGAAGAGGGTTTCGGTGCCGGCCGTCCCCGCCTCCAGTCGCGCGCGCGAGCTCCTCATCCTCGACCCGACATACGACGTCGACTAGCCGAACTGGGACACCTGGTTAGTGGACGAGCACGATGCGCGCCGCCAGTCCTTCTTCGCCACCGCGTCGCGTGCTCCCAGTCCACCAGTGGCAGTTGAGGGGGAGACAGGTGAGGCATCCGACGAGGCCCACAAGAAGGCCGACGAGGATGTCTGAGCTCGAAGAGTTCGCCAAGTGGCCGAGCCTGGCATCGATCCTGGCCCGGAGCAGCCGGAGCACTCGTTGGAGTTGGATTTGCTCCCAAGATAAGAATGAAAATGTCTGGATGATAATCAAAAGACCCAAAGAAATGCTTGAGATTTGAAGAAATTTCAAGCAGGCAACCTATGAAGGTTTTTTTTTTTCGTTCCTGTTAACCAATTCTGTTTGCGCGGTAACCACTTCAGACGCAACGGCACCACGCTGTGCGGTGCTGTCCACGTACGTACGGTACCGTCCATCGTCAACAGCTCGTCAAAGTTCCCTCCCCGGACTTGCCTAGGCCATCGCATCCTCATCCTCGCATGGGCATGGGGTCCCCTAAATCGAAATCGAGCTCCCCCATGGCGTCCTCCAAGCCCCCCACGCCGTCCTCCGCGAGCAACCAGCAGGCGCGCCGCCGCCGCCGCCGGTGCCTCCTCGCCACCACGGCCGTCCTGCTCGCCCTGGCCGTCGTCCTCGCCGTCCTCTTCCTCACCGTCCTCCGCGTCCGCGACCCCACCATCCGCCTCGTGTCCACCCAGTTCGTGGGCGCCGCCCCGCGCTTCGCGCTCCTCCCGACCCCGTCCCTCCGCCTCAACCTCACGCTCCTCGTCACGGTGTCCGTCCACAACCCCAACCCGGCCTCCTTCACCTACGCCGGCGGGGGCCACACCAACCTATCGTACCGCGGCGCCCACGTTGGGGACGCCGAGATCGACCCGGGCGCCGTCCCGAGCCGCGGGGACGCGGAGGTCCGGGTCGCGCTCACGCTGGAGACGGACCGGTTCGTCGCCGCCGGGGACGTGAGGCAGCTGGCCGAGGACGTGGAGAGCCGGGCGATGCCGCTGGAGACCGCCACCACCGTCCCCGGCACGGTGCTGCTGTTCGGCGTGTTCAGGCGCAGCGCCGTGGCATACTCCGAGTGCAGGCTCGTGTTCGCCGTCATGGAGATGCGCGTCCAGAGCCACGAGTGCAACAGCAGCACCAAGCTCTGACCCGATGATCGACGGATCTCGCCGGAGAAGATTGGGTGCGAGGCATGGCCGTCAAGGAGGCGCCACGTGCAGCCACGCTAGCGCACAGGGGAGTTTGGTGTGCCCCTGTGCGGTTACACGTTCGATACAATGGAGGATTGAAATTTAAACAGCGGATTCCCGCAAAATCGATGCGTGTGTTCTACACGTTCGTGCGAGATTGGGGATTTGTATCTGATCTGACGATAAGCTATGACTTGCACATAGTAGTGTAGTTTTTCTTCTTTTTGTTAGGAAATCACCGAGGGGAGAATTCTCCCACGTGAATATATATAATACTGCTCAAAAGCTGCCAAAGACCATAGTTATCCCATGATTTTGGCTGATCCAGTTTATAAGAAAAACCGACTCAAAAACCTAAACAAGCTGGTCTTATTTATGAGGAAAACCGGATAAAAAACAATACAAATAGCAAGGGAAAAGAATATTAAAAAATACTCCCTCCGTTCCTAAATATTTGTCTTTCTAGAGATTTCAACAAGTGACTACATACGGAGCAAAATGAGTGAATCTACACTAAAATATGTCTATATACATTCGTATGTGGTAGTCCAATTGAAATATCTAGAAAGACAAATATTTAGGAACGGAGGGAGTAACACTCAGGACAAGGCACGCTTAGCTAGCAAACATAATGACACACATAGATGTGGAGTGTCGTCGAGGGATACTAGACTTTGCAAGCAGCCTAACGCACCGCATTGGTGTATGTGCCGAGCTCCATGACACAACTCAAAAGCAAAACAATTATTATGTCAGAAGTGGGGTTTGAACCCACGCCCTCGTAAGAGGACCAGAACTTGAGTCTGGCGCCTTAGACCACTCGGCCATCCTGACGTTGTTGTTGTTTCACAAACAATAATCTATTTATGAGTAGAGCTATTACCTGGCTCGTTGATTCAGTGAGCATTGCAGTTTTCTGATGTAGACTCGCATCGCAATCACCTTCCAACCATCATCCCAAAAAAAGAAAAGAAAAAATTGAACTTCCAGCCATCCTTCATCCTCAAAGGCATGATCGGCCTGACCGATACAAGAGGTAGTATCACCATAAATTTGCCCGCGGGAATCAACAAGTAGAGCTTCCTGAAAATCAACGGTGAGCCTTCCTCCCTCCGTCCAGAAATACTTGTCGGAGAAATAGATGTATCTAGGCTTATTTTAGTTCTACATACATCCATTTTTATCCATTTCTACGACATGTAATTCTGGACGGAGGGAGTATTTTTTAAGAACATGACTAGTGCGCAATGACACTATCACTTTCAAGCATGCACAGAGTATGGACCACATCTGCAAGGAATCAACAAGGCTATTGGCAAGAGAAAATTATTTTACATGCGTAGAACATACGAGACCGACTTCAATCTTCAGGGAACGCAGTTACGCAGATAAGCATACTTTGTTCTTACAATGCGCCTCAACTCACTGAATCTTCAGCGGCAGAAAGTACCAACCAACGAAAGCATGCCTTGCCGATCACAAACACGTGGCGGCGTCATTGTTTTCATCAACAGGCGCGGCACATTCTCGCCACAGATGTCAGTGAGAGATCATGGAAGCTTTGTGACGACGAGTGGCATGCCGAACCCGGGCTCGATGGTGAGCCGGAACAGCGGCGCGTGCCGGTACCCCGGCGACGGCGAGAAGGCGAACTTGCTCAGCAGGCGAACGAGCACCACCTTGAGCTCCACCATCGCCAGGTTCTGCCCCGCGCAAATCCTGGGCCCGTGCCCGAACGGCAGGTACATGTGCGACGGCTCGCACGCCGCCGCGGCACCGTTCGTGAACCGGTCCGGACGGAACTCGCCGGCGTCCTGGCCCCAGACATCCTTGTCGAGGTGCAGCATCGCGACGGCGGTCTGGACGATGGTTCCCCGCGGGATGTTGAGGGCGCCAAGCTTGAAGTCCGTCAGCGCCTCACGCACGATCAACGACGCCGGAGGGTACAGCCGGAGAGTCTCCTGGATCACCATGGTGATCTAGAAAGAGAATGCAATGGTTATGCCGACGGCGAGCCAGTTTCTTCAACGCTGATTGATGCATAACGGGAGGGATGCTTTCTCACTGTTTTCAGTCGCCGGAGGACATCGACGTCGAGCTTTGTGCATCCACGGCACACCTCTAGAGCCTCGGCGCGGGCACGGTCCTGCCATGACGGGTGCGTGGTCAGTAACATCAGGCACCAGGTGGTGGTTACAGCTGCAGTCTCGTGCCCAGCAAAGTAGATGTTCTTGCAGTTGTCGACGATGTAGTCCTCGGCGCTGCCACCGTAGCTGGCCGGGCAATGCCGAGAGCTGTTGACAATCGAGCGCAGAAAGCTGTTATGTTTAGTCTCTATGCAATCGTTGTCGTCGTCGTTGTTTCTGCTGCTGCTTCCGCGGCTGTGTTCCTTTGCGACATCGAGGATGAGTAGCCGAACTTCTTGCTCCAGCTTTTGTATCTCTCGGTTGGCCTTGGTTGGCAAACACTTCCTGTAATCAACACAACAAATTATGAAATAAGTTTCATCTTTTAATTACACCTAGTTGTGAGTTGTGACATCCTTTATCCCATTTTATTATTTTCGCCGAACTGCAAAGCCAGATCCCCCCCCCCCCCCCCCCCCCCCCCCCCCCCCCCCCCCCCCCCCCCCCCCCCCCCCCCCCCCCCCCCCCCCCCCCCCCCCCCCCCCCCCCCCCCCCCCCCCCCCCCCCCCCCCCCCCCCCCCCCCCCCCCCCCCCCCCCCCCCCCCCCCCCCCCCCCCCCCCCCCCCCCCCCCCCCCCCCCCCCCCCCCCCCCCCCCCCCCCCCCCCCCCCCCCCCCCCCCCCCCCCCCCCCCCCCCCCCCCCCCCCCCCCCCCCCCCCCCCCCCCCCCCCCCCCCCCCCCCCCCCCCCCCCCCCCCCCCCCCCCCCCCCCCCCCCCCCCCCCCCCCCCCCCCCCCCCCCCCCCCCCCCCCCCCCCCCCCCCCCCCCCCCCCCCCCCCCCCCCCCCCCCCCCCCCCCCCCCCCCCCCCCCCCCCCCCCCCCCCCCCCCCCCCCCCCCCCCCCCCCCCCCCCCCCCCCCCCCCCCCCCCCCCCCCCCCCCCCCCCCCCCCCCCCCCCCCCCCCCCCCCCCCCCCCCCCCCCCCCCCCCCCCCCCCCCCCCCCCCCCCCCCCCCCCCCCCCCCCCCCCCCCCCCCCCCCCCCCCCCCCCCCCCCCCCCCCCCCCCCCCCCCCCCCCCCCCCCCCCCCCCCCCCCCCCCCCCCCCCCCCCCCCCCCCCCCCCCCCCCCCCCCCCCCCCCCCCCCCCCCCCCCCCCCCCCCCCCCCCCCCCCCCCCCCCCCCCCCCCCCCCCCCCCCCCCCCCCCCCCCCCCCCCCCCCCCCCCCCCCCCCCCCCCCCCCCCCCCCCCCCCCCCCCCCCCCCCCCCCCCCCCCCCCCCCCCCCCCCCCCCCCCCCCCCCCCCCCCCCCCCCCCCCCCCCCCCCCCCCCCCCCCCCCCCCCCCCCCCCCCCCCCCCCCCCCCCCCCCCCCCCCCCCCCCCCCCCCCCCCCCCCCCCCCCCCCCCCCCCCCCCCCCCCCCCCCCCCCCCCCCCCCCCCCCCCCCCCCCCCCCCCCCCCCCCCCCCCCCCCCCCCCCCGTGAGAAGAATGGACCAATATAAGGAACACAGCATGAATAAGTATTACTAGTATTATGAATACCATTGACATAAACCAAATAGTTGTATATTAAATATATGTTAGATATTTGGCAATTGTTTTCGTACAATACACTTCCGACTAGAGTAAATTTCCTTAGTGTATAAATTGGCTAGAAATACATGGTCTTATGACATGAAATGAAACAACATATAAATATATTTTTCCCAGCATTTTTAAGCAACCAGCCAACTACTGATCACGCATTTTGTTAAGGCGTATTTGAACAGCATCTTTATGGGACAGGACAAAAAGATCTATAGAAAGTCACTTAGCTCTCATAGGATGCCAAATTCCAAGAGTAGTATATCACCAACCAAAATAATATTACTGTACAAACAAGTTTAGGGTGAAGAAAATAGGTTATACGATCAAAGTTCCGATGTTCAAGAGTAAATTCCAACATCAAGAGAAATCTGCTAGCTTTCAACTACCTGAGTTGTTCCTGACTTTTGAGAGACCATCTTACATGCCCAACTAAGGTTGATAAGGATGCTGTTTGCCACTAAATATGAGCAACACGACACAGTGCAGAACATGTAACTGAGAGTATAATGTAGCTTTATCATTTGAACGATACGGTTGCTAGGGTGGATGCCTTACATTAATGAAATTTACAAAGCATAAATAGAAATAGAAACAGAGATGATATGGAGTACAAGATAGTGTTGTAGGCTTTGTGGCACTGTCATGCTGAACATTAGAAAGATTGATTGGTCACCCCAACAAACTGAATAAAAACACCCATGAGCCATCTAATCAGTAACATACTAGCGATGAATTCAAAGCAAAGAACAACAAAAAAAGGGTGTGGTTTACTGCAGAGAAAATTCATGCATGGATGGAAATTTTGACCACATACCATATGTTTCCCTCCAGATAAGGAAGCGAGGGAAGAGGGTGGATATGTAGTTATTGGTGTCTTGCTTCTGCGCAGAAACAGCCTCTTGTCGGATTCTCCTCATCTCCTGGGTGTTGCCATAGAACAAAGTAGGCCTGGGACCCCTTACACCCTGCTTCCTCAGTTTCTTTCTTATCCTCTCTGGCCTCAGCCATAGTATGTCACAGATGTACAACAGAGATAACCCAAGAAGTATGGGAAGAAGCAGAGCTAGCAGATGAAGTTTCTCCATGAGACAGACAGAGTAGGGGAGAGAGGGGAGACTTCTTGTCAAATATATACGATAAGTGGCTACCTTGTTCATGTCCAACTACTACATAGTGCATTATGCAATCCACTAGATTCTCATCGGTTTTAGAACTCGAGGATATGAATGCTATTTTGTCTTGTTCAGTTTTTTATTCTTTATTATCTTGCTTTCAGGTCTTGGCATCTACTGACAGTATTCAGCCCAGTTGACTTTTTAGTAATATATATGTGTCGTGTATGTTGATTGATAGGTTCTCCGTTAGCGACGCAAAGCATAATCTATATCTATATCTATATCTATACCTACTATTAAAGGGAGGTGATATTCTTGGTTTCGTCCCACGTTGTTTGGTTCCGCTTCAATTAATTTCAGGTACGCTATTTGGTTTCGTTACTTGCCACCCGTTTTGGCCCAACGGAGGAAGCCCACCCGATGGTGCACTGTGGCCCAGGTCCGGACAACTGGCAAAAAATAAAATTGCTGATGGGAGGGTTCGATCTCATAACCTGCCAACCGGTCACACACAGTTTGTCCAACTGACCCAGCTAGAGATATGAGAGGATATTTTTTTCTCCCGTTGCAACGCACGGGTCTTTTTGCTAGTTTTAAACAAGGGAGAAAAATTTATACCTGGTCACCAGATGATAAAAAATTTATACCTGGTCACCAGATGATAATAAGGCTCCAGGGCCGGATGGATTTTCGGCGGAGTTTTATAAAAAGTGCTGGCATATTATTAAGGGGGATTTGATACCAATGTTCCATGATTTATTCTCTGCACAGCTTCAGTTGTTTCACTTGAATTTTGGAACGATAACTCTGCTTCCTAAGAAAACAGAGGCTGTGAGAATTGATCAGTTCAGGCCGATCTGTCTTCTTAACGTTAGTTTCAAAATTTTCACCAAGGTAGGGACTAATAGGCTCACACAGATTGCGCATTCTGTGGTGCAGCAATCCCAAACTGCTTTCATGCCGAACAGAAACATCCTAGAAGGAGTTGTGGTCCTTCATGAAACGCTCCACGAAATTCACACGAAAAAACTCGACGGAGTTGTCTTCAAGGTGGATTTCGAGAAAGCGTACGATAAAGTCAAATGGCCTTTTCTTCAACAGGCATTGCGTATGAAAGGTTTTGATCCAGCCTGGCGTCGCCAGGTAGAATCTTTCACGCAAAAAGGGAGTGTTGGAATTAAAGTGAACGATGACATAGGTCATTATTTCCAGACACATAAGGGCCTGAGACAAGGTGATCCGATGTCTCCTATATTGTTCAACATTGTAGTCGATATGTTGGCAATTCTAATAGGAAGGGCTAAGGAGGCTGGTCAGGTAGGTGGACTGGTGCCTCATCTAGTTGATGGAGGTGTGTCTATCCTACAGTACACCGATGATACTATCATCTTTATGGAGCATGACTTGGCAAAAGCGAGAAACATGAAGCTGGTGTTATGCTTATTTGAACAATTGACCGGGTTAAAGATTAACTTTCATAAAAGCGAGTTGTTCTGCTTTGGAAGGGCCAATGAGGAACAAGAGGCTTATAGGCAATTGTTTGGGTGCGAATTGGGGGCTTTACCTTTTACGTATTTAGGTATACCAATTCATCATCGTAAGCTGACAAACAGAGAATGGAAGTGCATTGAGGATCGATTTGAGAAGAAACTGAGCTGCTGGAAGGGCAAGCTCATGTCATACGGAGGCCGATTAATTCTTATTAATTCGGTTCTCACGAGTATGCCTATGTTTCTCTTGTCGTTTTTCGAGGTTCCAGTTGGAGTTAGGAAAAGGCTGGACTTCTATCGATCCCGATTTTTCTGGCAGAGTGATGAACTAAAACGAAAATATAGACTCGCCAAATGGGACATTATTTGTAGACCAAAAGACCAAGGGGGTCTTGGCATTGAAAATCTTGAAGTCAAGAACAGATGTCTTCTCAGCAAGTGGCTGTCTAAGTTATCTGTTGAGACGGAGGCCACATGGGCGCAGATTCTCCGTAGTAAGTACCTCCACTCCAAAACTTTGTCCCAGGTGACAGCGAGGCCGACGGACTCGCCTTTTTGGAAAGGGCGGATGAGAGTTAAATCAGCTTTTTTCAATAGGACAAAGTTTATAATCGAAAATGGCACCACCACGCGATTCTGGGAGGATACTTGGCTAGGGGAAACACCCCTTGCGCTTCAATATCCGTCTCTCTATAGTATTGTTCAACGAAGAGACGCTTTTGTTGCAACAGTACTTCAGGCCATCCCTCTCAATATTCAATTCAGGAGGACGCTTGTCGGAAATCGTTGGGAAGCTTGGCTCCATTTAGTGAGTAGACTGATGGAGGTCCAGCTGTCTCAACAGCCCGATCAGTTGCGCTGGAAGCTTACTAGGACTGGAGAGTTCACAGTTAAATCGATGTATCTCGAGTTATCAATTCTAACTCCATTCCTACTTCCAAATATGTTTGGAAAGTCAAAGTTCCTTTGAAAGTTAAGGTGTTTATGTGGCTTGTCCATAAACAAGTCATTTTAACTAAGGACAATCTGATAAAGCGTAACTGGACAGGACCTACTAGATGCAGTTTTTGTGATCGGGATGAAACTATCAAACACCTTTTTCTTGACTTCCCGTTGGCAAAAGTTCTATGGCGGACGGTACATATAGCCTTTAACATTACTCCTCCGAATTCTGTCAGCACGTTATTTGGGACGTGGCTTAACGGGATAGAGTCCGAAACAGCAGGACACATTCGAGTAGGAGCATGTGCTTTATTGTGGGCAGTCTGGAACTGCAGAAATGATTTGGTTTTTAACAGAACAACAAATATTCATTTTTTGCAGGTTATCTTCCGAGCCACTGCGTTGATCCGTATGTGGTCTCTACTCACTCCGACGAAGGCCAGGGAGCGTTTGGTTACTGGATCTATCCGGTGGGAGATGGTAGCACGGGATATTTTCAACCGGTTTGGATGGCGGTCATGTAATAGGATAGGCAATTAGTTTCCCTATCTTTCTTATACCAGCCGGTTGTGGCTTTATGTCTACTTTTATTTGGCTCTCTGTGAGCTTTTCTTTGCTTTCGTTGAGACGTTAAGACCTTTGTTGAACCTATTTGATATTTAATTAAGTTGGCCGTATGCATCGTTCTGATGTAGAGGCCGGGGTGACCCCCCTTTTCCGAAAAAAACAATGTTCTCTTGCAGGCTGAGTTATCAGATGGAAAAAGCCTCAAGGCAAGAACAAAAGAAAGCACGGTTAGAAATTTGAGGGTAAGAGTTCATTGATGATGCAGCTCAGCCTCTGTTGAACTGTGTAAAGTGGCGGGGAAAATAGGTGGACCGAATCCGGTAACAACTCAGAAAAGTTCAGAAACCTTGCATCAGCCTTTTTACAGAGACAACAGAGCTCCTGGCTGTGGGAATGAGTCCTCGATCAATGGATTTCAACACTCGCGGCCCTGGATCTCGGCCTTCCTTCGCCGTCTTCTTCTCCCCCTCCCTGCGAATAGCGGAAGCATCCTCATTACCCAAGGAAAAAGGTCCTGTACAAGCTAGGAAGCGAACACCTGGTTTACCGGAGGTGCCGGCGAGGAGCGCGCCGTTGCTAGACCGCCGGCTCCGTCGCGTTAACTGCCAGCAGCGCGCAGGCGAGAAGAAGGAATGGGGATTAATCCAACCTCTTGCAGATACTACAAACGTCGAATGCTGCGAGAATCACTGAGAATGAGAGATCAATCGGCTACGAGGTTTACCCGGATGAGACGGCGGGAGCAACTAAGAACGGCGATGTCGATGAGGAATGGGAATCGCAGATGAAGCGGAGGAACGCGACGACGGGCGGAGTTTTTTTTTAGGGCGGACGGGAGTGAGCGGTAGCAGCGTAGCGAGAGTGGGCCTGGCGGCCTGCTCGAGAAATCTCAGCACATTGCCATTGAGATGGCTCGGCTCGGCCCGGCCGGGCCCACCTTCGTGCCCCTCTCTCGCGCGCGGTCGCGCCTGCTGCTGCTGCTGCCACTCCTGCGGCTGCGCCTCCGCCCACCAGCCGTTGGGCGAGGGGGCCCCGCGCTGCTCGCCTGCCGTCTCCGTCGCCTCCGGGCACGACCGTGCCACCATGGTCGTGGTAATCTTCTCTTCTCACTTCTCACCCCCTTGGGCACTCGCGGCCCAGGTTAATCTGTATGGTTACGTTTCCTGACTGCGAAAACGGCTAGGTCTTGTCGCTGGAATTCGCCATGGCACTCTTAATTCAAAAATCGATCTCATCTAGTAGTAAATGGATTAGCACCGTCGCAATGTAGCTATAACTTTTTTCTCAAATGGGCGTCTAGATGGGCGTCATTTTGTGTCACAATGTAGCTACCCTTCTTTTTTCGAGAAGTGTCACAATGTAGCTATCAGAGGGCGAATAATGAGTCCGCAATAAAAACGGGAAATTCGATGTGTTGATGGCCCTATGCTATGTATGACATGTCAAATCATGTTGTGTAAGCTGCCTATTGTCCATATGAACTCCCAACTCCAACAACATTACTGAATGAACGAATTAGGCTAACCATGATGTTGTCTTTGCACACCGAGTATAGTTCATTTTTGTTGAGACTTTCATTTAGAGTTGGGCGTGACTTTGGCCATAAAAGAGTGTTTAATTAGTAAAATAGGTATTATTCGCCATAGAAGAGTGTTTAATTGGTAAAATAGGTAAATTTCGCCTTAGAAAGAGTGTTTGATGTTTCATTGGCTGAATTGAGTTAGGTCCAGTCAATAATATTTTATCTACCACTCCCTCAAAAAACTCTTATATTAGTTTACAGAGGTAGTACTTGTCTACTTCTAACCCTTAACAGCAAAACAAAGAAGACCACCCGGGTACAGATACATGTGTTCATATGAGTGTGACTATCTTCAGTGATTTTCTGGTGATATCTGCAAATTGACAACCAAGTGATAAAGAAGTACTGTAGGATGTTTCTTTTCTTAATCTTTTCGTTAAATGATGAATTCTCCATGGTATATTTTTTCTTTCTCTACTAGACGTAGTGTCCCAGTAATGGTGTGTACACGCTTGGGGTGATAACGTTACAGTGTAGGATGACCAGTGGTTATTGGTTTTGTGGTACCGTTTGCAGGCCCTTTTCTGAAGCATGTGACCAGTGGCGGTGCAGTGGGTTCAGCATAGTATTATTGCAGATGATTACCAATACGCAGAATGATGAGATCATAGCTCCTGTGCTTGATGAACTGCTACTACTTGAGAATACTACTGCCAATAAAGGGGGTTGTGCGATTCAGCAGTGATTTGAACCCCTCTAATCGGTCCCAGTGTCCATGGGTATGCAAGCGTTTCTGGCTGCCTGATGAAGTTACCGGAAGATAGATAAACTCATGCGCCATATTGTTATGCATGAACAGGAGTTCTGAGATATCTAGCATGTTTCAAATCTAGACAGATAGACATTGATCTGTAAATTCTACCAGAACAAGGCAACATTTGATGGCACAAGCTTGATGCCTTGATCGCGCTCATCTTCTCTGCAGGAAGGACTATGACACTATATATGCTCTTGGAGAAAGTGGAGGTCGGCCATTGATAGGTCTAAGATTTCATGTGCAGGCATAAAGAAAGAGCTGAATTGTACTGCGACATCAGAACATATGGCACTAGTTAATTACGGGGGCACGCGCTGCGATGCCTGAACATATTGTACTTTAACATCAGACCATAGATGGGAGAGGAAACACCTGGGGAAGGGCAGCATAGAGGAGTATATCAAAAGTAGAGCAGCAGACGCACTTGCTGCTGTACTTGGAGGGCATATACAATACGCCGTGGCACGAGGGGAGCATCAGTGCTAGCTAGCTTGATCTCTCCTTTTAAGGGCTTCCTTTCTTCCAGGCCACCATCACCACACCAGCATGTGAAAAGGCTATTATTGCCCTGAATTTGCAGATACCCAAACATGTATTGTCAGGTCAGTTCCTCCCCCTCCCTATGTTAAACCTGCACTATGTTGATGGTGTAAGATGTTGCTAGTCGTAATGCTAAGTGCATCGGTGTGTCCAATATTCTGGTGGCGACTAACATGCTTGCAGTGATCTCATTTTCTTTTTAAGAAAATTAGAACAAGATATGTGCAGCGGTTGATTAGAAGAAACATAATAACCACATTGTTACTCTTGTATAAATTTCAAACAAAAACTTAGGCATTAGTAATAACTGGTGAGTATTGATTATTTAGGTAACTTTCTGCCAACAGGACACACCTAGATATGCAATTAGGAGAATATAAAATGATGGTGGAGATCACAAAGCCGGGAGGCATGACAAGTTCCAAGTATCTTTGTGCTTGCTTTGTTGGGGGATAATTTAAGGTTCTGTGTTGACCTTAATGGAAAGCCTATGACCCTAGCTATGCATATTTTCTACACACCGTAGCCTGTGTATTCTAAAGAGCTAGGTAAGGCGCACGATGATGGCCTAATTGAGCCCTAAGACAACCCTTGCAATATGCTGGTGAGAACTCTGATTTAATTAACAGCCCATGCATGCATGATTAGCAAAGCCTCTGAATTGATCATCAAAGCCAGCACAAGAAAAAGGCTCTGCCACTAGAACAGCGATCTTAGCTGAATGTTTGGAAAATAAAATTCACGAGTGGGGAAGTAGTACCAGAATCTGGATTATTGTTGACGGTCTGTTCATATTCCTGATGAAGCTGATGAGAGATGAGGGAGCTCCCTTCAGTCCAAGCATGGAGGAGGAAAGAGAGAACAATCTCCCGCTGCATTCGCTCATTCGCACAGTAAATATTGTAACATACTGGTATGCCCTGGACTAGTCTCATATCTACTGTGTGCTCGAGTGAATGAGTCGGCAGCTCGTTCAATCCCCGCTACCTCCCATGAGTGGACTGAAGTGAGCTCCCTCAAACTAATACATCATCATCCTCATCATCATCATCCTCATCCTCATCCTGCTGCTGCTACTCCTGCATTTTTCCAACAAAAAATTAGCTAATGGCTCAACAACTAATACAACAAATAAGTAATTTGTACCCCCTCTGTAAATTAGTATAAGACCTTTTAGATCAGATGAAGAACTGCAAGTAATATTGATGGTGCTATATATATAACTGCATCTACACAGAGTGTTCGAGAGGGAAAGACTGCATCTAAAGAGAGATATAGCCGTCCGTACGGGTAGACAGAAGATTTTTTCCCCAGGAAAAATCGCATTATACCATTAGATAGGCTTAGAAGGTTAACAACATGGTTATGCATGTACTGATGAAATCAGGTGCCTTTTTTTTACATCAGCTGGTTAACAGTCTTGCATGGCCACTGTTTAATAGAAAATAATTAAGGAAATAAGATATCTATCTACGCAAGCTAGCTACAAAGAATTAACTTGGTGTCCTTGATAAACATGCACCAGAATTGGAAATCTTGAAGGAAAATGGGTTTCCCCAAGAAATAAAAGAACAACCGGCTAATAAATGACTTCAAACAAAGGGCACAACCAAGTTAAGATTCTGTTTGTGGAGGAATGAATTAGAATAAGCTATATGTGAATACATGAAAATTAGAATAAATAGATATAATTGACAAACATCAGCTAGCCTAATTTCTCCTCAGCAGGAACCAGTTGGCTTAAGTTGCCAGATAATAAAATCCACTAAAGATAATAGATTGTAGCATGAAGCTACCTTAATTCGTCCGCTCAAAGAAATTGTGCACTACTAATTTCCACAGGAGATGGTATTCAAAACAGATGTAGGTCTTGCAGAAAGTGTACCAGGGTATGTTGATCATGATCTGAACATTTCAATCAAAGATTCTAAAGGAGAGGTCACTGGGAAAACACCGCGCCGCAAGTCAATCAGTACTCAGCTCTTAATCTTGCAGAAGAACTCCAATTAAAGTCGAAAACCCTAATCTCATGTTCAGAACTTCAGATCGACACAAAAGCATGGCGAAAAGCACAAGAGAGAAAGAAACAACAATAGGCTTATATACTGAGATTGATGCAAGATCGATCCAAGCAATACAAACACATCCCATGAACCTATCATCAAATCACTATGGACAGTAAAGGTAGATGGAGACAGACAAACACATGTGGGCTATACACACATGCCCATATCGCATGAAATTAACCCATGCTCTCCTATCTAGAAGGGAGCAAAACAAAGCTTCAGATCAGGAATGAGCCTACCACTTGCATCAGTAAATCAAGAAAATAACACCAAGCTAATCCCACTCTTTTGCTTTCGTAAGCCCCGCAGAAGTCTAAAAGCACATACTTGAGATCTAGGACATGATGAAGAACATGACCAATCAATATGCGACATATTTAGCAGTGAGTTGTGGTGTTCAGAAAAGCTAGATCTAGCCAGACCGACATGCGGTAGATATAGGAGCCAGGGAAGAGACCAGGGGTGATGAGATAGAGGTGAAGAAGGAGGTATATATTGGGAGAAGAATGGGTCTGGTTTGTTGTTTTGCATCTTGCAAGAGGGCATCTGCAGGAAGAGATGCTCAGTGGAAGTAGGTGGTGTCTGGTGTTTACCTGTGTGGTGTGGTGCTCTATAAATTAGTCCTTTGTTGTGCCTAATTTGCTAATTGCAGCAGGTTGACCACTTCATTTCCTCTAGCTAAAACACTTGTCATTCTTTTGGGATTTTGAGAATAATAATGCACTAATGATATATGAGTTAAGTGCGCGGTTGATACAGTTTAATATGGCACCGACAGGCAGCTCCCAAGTTTAATATAGATATTGCTGACCAGAGCATTTCATGCCTACCTTAGGCTCCATCTCGCACTGTGGTGTATTATGATAATTTTTTGACAAAGGGCCTTCTTTATTGACTCGTGATGTCGCATCAAGTGGACACAAACACAATGAGTACATACTCGACCTTTGCACGACTAAGGATGCACATGGCAAACAAGAAAAAGGATGAAAAAAAAAAGGACCGATAAGGTTCTGGGCTGCAACAGAGCATCAAAGTGCTACCACCGTTGTTGACAATACCTGCACGACGACAAGGTTCCCCAACAACAATGCCTTTCAGCAAGGAGACGGTGCATGAACGACGTCGCTTGAACCAATCACATAGGCCAGATCGTGGGTTTTCACCTAGAAGAGAAAGATCGAGTAAGCTCCATGTCGTGCCTTCAACAAGAGAGTGTAAACTGCCACTGCAATACTAGAAGAACTAAGACATAGGGTTTTGACCTCGAAACTTGCGACCTGGTACTCGAAGAGCACTACCATAGATGAAGTGCCCTGGGTTGCCGCCACCAACTTGCAAGAGAAGAAGTCATGTTGTAATGTCTTGATCAGCAATGGAAACGCAGATCAGAGTGAACTCCACATGTCGGGCATTTGCTGAGACGCCAAATCTGCCAACGCAGACAACATTGAGCATGCTAGCACCTGCGCCTATGTGTGGCACACCCCGACCATCACCGAAACACAATGGATATCCACTGGAGACTACCTGTCGTGTGGCGCGTGGCGGGAGGCATGGGGTAGCATGGCGTGTGAAGCCCGATGGCCAAGTTGCACGCTCCACCGCCTTCGGCTCAATTGGGCACTCCACCGCCTATACCCATGTCGATGGATGACAAGTTGAAGGAGTCCGGAGCCAAACAAGCTAAAGAACATGCACTCTCCCGTCACACCGGCTGGGAACCAAGACGGGGAGCCAGACATGACCTGATCAAGCCGGCCGAGATCCACCCGGCCAACGCCCAAACGTGACACATTGCGAGTCACCGTCGAAACACCCACCAACAGTGGCGTGCCTCCCAAGCGGATGAGAGTTGCACTTAGCCACTGCCCTTGTTGGAGACCACTGGATCGTAACCATGCCGCCTGCCTTGCCGCCGCCGCAGTTGCCGAACATGGGGAGGCCAGATCTGGCCGCCCTCAAATCCACACACTGTAACACAACCACGCCTCCACCGACCTACAAGCCAGCAAGGTTGCGACCGCAGCGCGCACCCCAGAGCCAGCCAACTCTGTGCCCACTACCGTCGAAGCACTACCTGTGCCGCCAATGCGCCACCGAAGACCCGCGAGGGTGCCATGCTTCCAAATCTCCATAGGGCCGAGCGCCACGCCGCAAGAGAAAGCCCCGCCGCTGCCATCACCGCATGGCCTTTGCCTGAAGGTGACTACTGGCGGCGGCAAGGGGGAAGGCGCATGTGAGGGGGCAGTGGTGGCGCAATTAGGGTCCCCACCCATGTCACCTAGGGCTAGACGACACACGGCCTCAGGATGGGTGGTTTCGTCTCGAAAAACCCAGAGGTTTTCTCACTTATCCCGCCATATTACGATAATCTCGTTTGTCTAACTAATTTTTGCGTATTTTACCTTTTGACTAATCAACTTTTACATGTGTTTGTGACCATTTTGCCACGGTATTTAGTAAGATAAGTTTAGAACAAACACACTTCAGCAACCGCAACCCCAGCGTTGGCCTTTTTGGCTTTTTGGCACGGGGATCACCACTAGGTCAGAAATAAAAGTACCACCTCCGTCTAGGTTTATTAGTCTCCGTCGTATTTAGGGTCAAAGTTTGACCACATATTTAACTAGCAAAATGTTAATGCATGTCACCAAATATTATATTGTTATATTTGTATTTAAATGTAGTTTTCAATGATATTATTTTTGCCACATGTAATTTATATTTTATTAGTTAAAATTATGATCAAAATATGAATTAAAATACGAGAGGGACTAGTAAACCAGGACGGAGGTGGTATCTTACATTCTTAAAAAGTTGGTCACAATTCTCTCAACATGTAAAGTGTCCACCTCAATATCCCTACTAAGGCCATGCATTTAAGTCGTCTCTCCCACTAAGCCATACAAAATCTGTCATAAACGAACGTCCCCACTAAGGCCATGCATGCATTTAAGTCTTCTCTCCCACTAAGTCATGCAAAATCTGCCACATAAGTGAACTTATAAATTAGAATTATTTTTGCATTAGTTTGTGCATGTAACGCGGCCAAATCATACATGCATGTTAGTCATCACATTTTTTGTTTGAAATGATATTTTTAACAGTAATTCAAAGGTTTATATTCTATTTTTAGCGACTTTTTTTATTGATTTTCAAGCTTATATTTTCTTTTCATTAGATTTAGTTATTTTGTAGCAACTATTTACGCATTTTTTTTGACAAAGTTACCGTAGCAACGCGCGGGGTATCATCTAGTTTCACAAGAAATGGCAGACTCCATCAAATCAACACCTCAGTTTTTGGATATCATCCTATTTTCCTCCTGTGGGAAATTGCTTTGGGTTTAGGGATGGTGTGCCCTCCTTTGTAATCTGAGATAATACTCCAAATACTCTCGCAAAGTTCATCTGTGAAGTAAACAAACATGCAAAATCATTTTCAAAATCATCCTTGCGACTGAGATAAGAAAAAATAAGAGTCAATCATGAACAGTGCACCCTGTTTTAAAAGATTAAATCTCAATGTCCACGGTCTAAGATACTAACCTTCTATGGGAATTATGACGGAAACTAGAACATGGGAATGGTATGGCAAGAGCCAAGAAATGTCAAGAAGGACATACTTGGGGAATAGTATCTGCTCTCAGGTTAAGGCCAGGTTCGCTGACTCATCTTGATGGGGAGATCTCAAAGTAACAAGCATCTACCTGAACAGAACAGTAGAAAAGTACATGTTTGTTATGGTATCACACTTAGTTTTTGCCATGATTGCAAGTTATCTTAATGAACCACTGAAGTTACTTCCTTTCATCTTTAAACATTTTCAGTGAGTAGATGCTGTTTTCAGGCGAAAATATAGAATGCACTTCCTCCGTTCACAAATATAAGATGTTTTGGATTTCAATATGGGCTACATACGGACTGAGATGAGTGAACAAACACAGTAAAACGTGTTTATACTAGCAAGATGCCCGTGCGTTGCACGGAACATCAAGATGCATTTGTATGAGTAGTTTATCTTATGAGAGAAAATGATGAACGAGGGAAGTCCTTATCTGCAAGTGTGGAGAGAGGTGCGGGTATCTTTTTACAAAATTGCCATAGTTTGCTTTCGATCCGTCAGATATAGATCGGACGGTCTATATTACACGATGGCAGGCACACCATCATCACCAACTCGGTCTTTTATAAGAGTAGAGATACATCCAGTTCACAAAAAAGTTGAAACATCTTATATTTGTGAGCGGAGGGAATAGCATTCTCAAGTTTCCTGTCTTCTATTATGAAGAACATTAAAGTTTGGTGTGCTTTGTGCTGATGCCCCGACAGACTATTTTATCTTGGTGACTTGCTGCTCGTTGTATATGGACATGTTGGTTGAAAGCCTATTTCGAGAAGAACTTTAAAGTTGGAGAGAATGGAGATGGATTCAGCTGACCCATCAGGCGGATCAAGTGTCTTGGCTTTTGGAAAATCTGGCAAGTTTTCTGTTAGGTCTATGTGGAAGTATATTCACAGGCAGGGTTTCAGACCATACTGTACACACATTTACAAAGCAGCAAAAAAATCCAGTGAAGATGTTCTCACTTTTTCGTGCAAATGAAGATTAAAAACTACAGCTGGTGAATAAGAAGCTGAGACGGTGCAAAGTAAAGATTCGTTTCATCTATTCGGTATACGATCTTATGAGTTTCCCTTCGTAGCGATGTTCAAGATTTTTCTGATGATTGTCAGCATGCATTTCCCCCCTGGATTACTAAACCCACAGAAGATAATTCTCTTCACAAGAAACCATTCCAGTGAGCAAAAGCAAGAACTGCATTTTGAATAAACTCAGTCACAGTTGTTGTGTTCCTTACATAGGGTTGTCTGTTCACATTTTATGTCTGAACCCGTCTAAGAGAATGGACAACAGTAAAGATGAAAGGAGAGAAAAACAACACTCAGATGCTACACGTCTAAATAATCACTGGAAGCAAATCACAGTACCCTAATCAATGGTGAAGATAGATACCCTACAGGTTGGCGTGCGGACAACAAAACTTAAATGGAACAAATATAGAAGCAAACACCCCCTATGGGACCACCCATTCTCTAGTTGTCGACGATGAGCTTCCGCCGCTTGTAGTTGACCATCACCTCACCCTTGATGCCGACGACCATCGCATTCCAGTCGTTCTCCGGGAATGGTGAGACCAGCTCGAACTCAAAGTTCCTCAGCAGGTGTGTCCATATTGCCTTGATCTGCAGGTACGCGAAGGGCTCACCGAGGCAGCCGTGCCTGCCACCCCCAAAGGAGATGTACGAGAAGGCACCCGCAACCTTGTCCTCCTCCCTCCCAGCTGCAAACCGGTCAGGGTCATACGAGTCCGGGTTCTTGAAGATATGGGGGAGCCTGTTAGCGAAAGCAGGAGATGTTGCGACGATGTGGCCCTTGGGGATATCAAACTCCTTGCCCTCTCTCGTCGTCACGCTGAAGTCAGAGTGTGATTGGCGAAGCAGCATGATCAGTGGTGGGTGGAGCCTGAGCGCCTCCTTGATGCACCGGTAGAGGACATCCATCTCTGCCAAGATGTCATGATCGATCTTGTCACCATGCCTCTTCATGACCTCCTTCTGCTCCTCTACAGCCTCTGCAAAGTACTGCTGGAACTTGAGCAGGTAGGCCCCAGTCCAGGTTGAGGTGATCGAGCTGGTGTGCTGTCCGGCAAATAGAGCTGCGATAAGTAGCCCAGTCACCTCACTTTCTGTGGTCTGGCGGCCATTCTTGTACTTGGAATCAATGAAGCACTGCAGCATGTCTTCCTCGGACTGTCCAGAGGCCTTGCGGGACTTGATGATAGTGGCGAAGATCTCCGCCAAACGTGTCCGTGCCTGATCACGGCGGCGGTGTGCAGGGATTGGGAGGTAGGGAAAGATGACACTGATTGGCAGCATGCCATTGTCAAGATCATGGAAGAGAGCAGAAACATCATCAAACAACTTTTCTCGCACCTCCCTTCCCAACAAGCATCGGCTAGCAGTCAATATGATGAGGTGCTCCAGTTCATACTTCAGATCCACAGTGCCGCTTTCTCCCCACTTCGAGAAGTACTCCTGCAGGTGGGTTGGATTTGCAAATGATATTAATCACCCAAAAGAAATGACCAGAACAAGCGAATCTACACAATAATAAAAATAATTGAATAGCATATATGACTTATCTTGACATACTAACTAAAATGCTAGCATGGTGTACTACCGGAAATAACAGTAGCAAATGTTAAATCAAATGTGGAGCAACTGGTAGAGAAGATGATCCACGTTATTTGTGCACTCTTTGTATTATTAGCACGACAATGATTTCTAAAATAAATCATAGTGATCATATAGCAGCATAGGCTCTATACAACATGTAGCAAACTTTGTCATTGTAAATAAGGGTGACAATCAGTATTATAAAACTAGTTGCAAGGGAGGTGAGATTCTGCAGATGTCCTGCTGCAGTATGTGTACATGAGTATAATAGCTAATCATGCTGTTCATGTTAGTTCTTAGATCCACATAAACATTGTTCTGTTTCACCATCGAGTTCATACTTCATAGGGAGTCCTTAAATGCAGGCCTGGGTGAAGCTTTTAAAAAGGCTCTGACCAAAAGTGCACACTTACATACAACTTTGCAAGACAAGTTACACCGATTGTTGGTTGTGCAGGATGCCAAAATTGGACCAAGCATAGATCGATAAACTGGACAATAAATGCTACTTATATAGAGAAAGAAATGGTTGACACTGTGTGATTCTAGTATCATACTAGTAAACAGGATCGAATTATCACCTTTCAGACACAAAAATGCTTGCAAAACAAGCAACTAGCCAACAAGGTACCGAAATAACAAGCTTAAGTTATGGTACTCCGGTGCAACTATTGTATTAGAGAATTTGCTGCAAGCATTAATTTCTCTTACCATGATTCGGTACAATTGTATTACCAGATATTTCCTTTGATCCAGAAATCCAGATGTATATATCAAACCTATGCATGCAAGACATTATTCTAAGTTCTGATCGTACGCCGAATGCATATTTGCATTCAAACGAATACTGGCGATCGAGCAGACCACTGGAATTATCAAAATCCCCACTGATATTTATCATTGATTAACATAAGCCAAATTAGGCACAGCAAACATCCTACATCTTCCTTTGCGAGCGCATTCCATAGTAAGGAATAGGATGCAAGGTCCCATATGAAGTGTTGTGTTCCCCTCTAAATATGATACACTAATTCAAACCCAAGAAGAAGCATCTCACTTGAGAATTCCAAAAACAGGGGAAGGAAGGAAGGAAGAGAATCAAGATCACCTCGGCCTCGGCAACCATCTGGTCGACGTAGCTGCGGAGCTTGTTGGCCCTGAGCGCCTCGGTGAAGAACCTGAACTGCTCCTGCCTGACCTGGTAGTCGACGTCGAAGACGACCCCGGGGCCGAAGGTGGGGACGTTGAAGCGGTAGACCTCCTGCTGGCTCATGTCGGACTCATTGCTCTTGAAGAAGTGCGCCGAGACGTCGGGGCCGATGAGGAAGGTGATCCGGCGGGTGAGGATGGGGACGGTGAAGACGGGGCCGAGGCGGGCGTACTCGGCCCGGATGAGCGGGATGGGGCCCCGCAGGAAGCGCAGGAGCCCGCCCACGACGGGCGCCCCCGGGATCGTCGGCGGCGCCCGCTTGCCGCGGCCGCCGGAGCCGAGGAGGACCCTGAGGAAGGCGACGGTGGCGAGCAGCAGCGCGGCGCCGGCGAGGAGCCACTGGGGCCGGGCGGCCGCGAGGAGATCCATCGCCGTGGCCTGGTCCGGGGCAGCCGGCGATGTTCACGTGGGTTAGATCACAGAAATGGAGAGAAATAGGGTGGGAGGAGCTTCGGTTGTATCGAAGACAAGACACACTGGGTACGCACCTCGTCCGATGCACGAGCGGGGGGCGGCCGGGCGGCCGGCGAGACGGGGTGGAGGGAGGATGTAGATCTGGGGGAGTGGAGAGGCGGAGAGGGGTTTATATAAGTGGGAGGGAGCAAAGATTCCTCCGGGGAGGGGAGGGGATCGGGACGGGATGGGGTTTACCGGGGGCGGAGCGGAGCGGAAACAGGAGGGGAGGAGTGGTGGAGGAGGAGGATGAAGGATGCACGCACAGTCTGTATCTCGGGCCCCACATGGCTGTCTCTTGTGCGTGTCTGCTAGCTATGCTCCGCTGTTTCTAGTCACCCAGCAGGGCCAGGGCCAGGGCCAGGGCCAGGTGGACCAACTGATGTGTTGGGGGGAACCGGACGCTTCTACTACTTGTGTCCACTGTCGCCTTTTCCTAGCACTAGCCGTCACCCAAGGTTTCCCTCCTCTCTCTTGTCCGGCAGCCTCGTCGGCAGCCAGAAGGGTGGAGGAGACCCACCCCATAGGTAGCCAGGAGAGTGGAGACTCACTCCTTTCATTTTTCAGTTTTACTATTAGGTTCTTATTTCTTTTGGGGCATCTACAGCCGCCCAACTGGGCGGCCCCTCAAACGTCCGTGGACGCGCGCGGTTAGTATCTCTATGTGTTCGTTTTGACTCCCTATTTGTTCGTCCACGCACTCATGTTTTTCACTTTTTTCTCTATAGGTTCGCTCACATGCATATGATTGGTGAAGAAAGAGAGAGGAAGAAAAGAAATAATAAAGAAAGGAAAAAAGATGCTCCGTGGTGGGCCAAATCATACGCGGCGGACGCAGGACCACTGACGCGACACTCTTCATACTCATCTCATATTCGAGGCCAATATGAGAAGCGCCAGACAACCCGGGCATTTAAGGAGCTTTGAGGGGTCCAGTTAGGTCAAAAAAATTATTTCTCTCTCATGTTCGGTCGGTGGCCTTACGTCCGCCCGATTAATTTGGGGAGTCCGGCTCTAGATGCTATTACTTTTGATTTTGTGGTGGGGTCGGCGAGATTATGGCGACGAGGACACTTCCTCTTAAATACTTCCTTTGTTCGGAATTAGTTGACGCGCAAATGGATGTATCAAGCACTAAAATGCACCTAAATACATCCGTTTGAGCGTCATCTAATTTCGGACGGAGGGAGTAGTTACAACCCACTAAGGACATCTTCAAAGCTGATCCCCAAATTTTCTCCCGCATCTGTCCGCGGATAGGGGGTACTAGTCCGTGGACATGGATGCGGGAGCCAGCCATCCAATGCTACGTACCCGCATACATTTCAAACAAGGTTTAAACAAACCGGACGTAATTCGTGCAAACCCGACAAATTTCCATATAAACCGAAACACATTCATTGCGATTAGGACATTTTTCATTAAAAAAGAGAGCGGTCGAACCTAAACCTATCCTACGGCGACGCCTGTCGTCCACTTCCTTTGTATTCCGCATCGGTGACCACGTCCTCGCCGTCTCCATGAGCGCAGACGGGGTTTAAGACCCGTGAAGTGAAGGTCCGATCTCCAGCGAGGAAGAGTAGGATATGGGAGACGGGCCGACCCACTTGGTGTAGGGGAACGCGACAGAAAACAAAAAAATTCGGTACAGCGAGCACGCCCAGGATC
>JAAAWM010010283.1:0-37587 GCA_036873465.1 Thinopyrum obtusiflorum | reverse complement strand
GTCGCAGTGGAGAAAAATTGAGAGAAACTACAGGGAGGAGTTTGCAGGTGACGCAAGGAACGTATGGTTTAGTCTAAGCGCAGATGGCATTAATCCTTTTGGGGAGCAGAGTAGCAACCATAGCACCTGGCCCGCGACTCTACGTTTGTATAACCTTCCTCCTTGGTTGTGCATGAAGCGGAAGTTCATTATGATGTCAATGCTCATCCAAGGCCCTAAGAAACCCGACAACGACATTGATGTGTACCTAAGGCCATTAGTTGAAGAACTCTTTGATGACCCACAAGTATAGGGGATCTATCGTAGCCCTTTCGATAAGTAAGAGTGTCGAACCCAACGAGGAGCAGAAGGAAATGATAAGCGGTTTTCAGCAAGGTATTCTCTGCAAGCACTGGAATTATAGGTAACAGATAGTTTTGTGATAAGATAATTAGTAACGAGCAACAAGTAACAAAAGTAAATAAAGTGCAGCAAGGTGGCCCAATCTTTTTTGTAGCAAAGGACAAGCCTGGACAAAGGGGGGGGGGGGGGGGGGGGGGGGGGGGGGGGGGGGGGGGGGGGGGGGGGGGGGGGGGGGGGGGGGGGGGGGGGGGGGGGGGGGGGGGGGGGGGGGGGGGGGGGGGGGGGGGGGGGGGGGGGGGGGGGGGGGGGGGGGGGGGGGGGGGGGGGGGGGGGGGGGGGGGGGGGGGGGGGGGGGGGGGGGGGGGGGGGGGGGGGGGGGGGGGGGGGGGGGGGGGGGGGGGGGGGGGGGGGGGGGGGGGGGGGGGGGGGGGGGGGGGGGGGGGGGGGGGGGGGGGGGGGGGGGGGGGGGGGGGGGGGGGGGGGGGGGGGGGGGGGGGGGGGGGGGGGGGGGGGGGGGGGGGGGGGGGGGGGGGGGGGGGGGGGGGGGGGGGGGGGGGGGGGGGGGGGGGGGGGGGGGGGGGGGGGGGGGGGGGGGGGGGGGGGGGGGGGGGGGGGGGGGGGGGGGGGGGGGGGGGGGGGGGGGGGGGGGGGGGGGGGGGGGGGGGGGGGGGGGGGGGGGGGGGGGGGGGGGGGGGGGGGGGGGGGGGGGGGGGGGGGGGGGGGGGGGGGGGGGGGGGGGGGGGGGGGGGGGGGGGGGGGGGGGGGGGGGGGGGGGGGGGGGGGGGGGGGGGGGGGGGGGGGGGGGGGGGGGGGGGGGGGGGGGGGGGGGGGGGGGGGGGGGGGGGGGGGGGGGGGGGGGGGGGGGGGGGGGGGGGGGGGGGGGGGGGGGGGGGGGGGGGGGGGGGGGGGGGGGGGGGGGGGGGGGGGGGGGGGGGGGGGGGGGGGGGGGGGGGGGGGGGGGGGGGGGGGGGGGGGGGGGGGGGGGGGGGGGGGGGGGGGGGGGGGGGGGGGGGGGGGGGGGGGGGGGGGGGGGGGGGGGGGGGGGGGGGGGGGGGGGGGGGGGGGGGGGGGGGGGGGGGGGGGGGGGGGGGGGGGGGGGGGGGGGGGGGGGGGGGGGGGGGGGGGGGGGGGGGGGGGGGGGGGGGGGGGGGGGGGGGGGGGGGGGGGGGGGGGGGGGGGGGGGGGGGGGGGGGGGGGGGGGGGGGGGGGGGGGGGGGGGGGGGGGGGGGGGGGGGGGGGGGGGGGGGGGGGGGGGGGGGGGGGGGGGGGGGGGGGGGGGGGGGGGGGGGGGGGGGGGGGGGGGGGGGGGGGGGGGGGGGGGGGGGGGGGGGGGGGGGGGGGGGGGGGGGGGGGGGGGGGGGGGGGGGGGGGGGGGGGGGGGGGGGGGGGGGGGGGGGGGGGGGGGGGGGGGGGGGGGGGGGGGGGGGGGGGGGGGGGGGGGGGGGGGGGGGGGGGGGGGGGGGGGGGGGGGGGGGGGGGGGGGGGGGGGGGGGGGGGGGGGGGGGGGGGGGGGGGGGGGGGGGGGGGGGGGGGGGGGGGGGGGGGGGGGGGGGGGGGGGGGGGGGGGGGGGGGGGGGGGGGGGGGGGGGGGGGGGGGGGGGGGGGGGGGGGGGGGGGGGGGGGGGGGGGGGGGGGGGGGGGGGGGGGGGGGGGGGGGGGGGGGGGGGGGGGGGGGGGGGGGGGGGGGGGGGGGGGGGGGGGGGGGGGGGGGGGGGGGGGGGGGGGGGGGGGGGGGGGGGGGGGGGGGGGGGGGGGGGGGGGGGGGGGGGGGGGGGGGGGGGGGGGGGGGGGGGGGGGGGGGGGGGGGGGGGGGGGGGGGGGGGGGGGGGGGGGGGGGGGGGGGGGGGGGGGGGGGGGGGGGGGGGGGGGGGGGGGGGGGGGGGGGGGGGGGGGGGGGGGGGGGGGGGGGGGGGGGGGGGGGGGGGGGGGGGGGGGGGGGGGGGGGGGGGGGGGGGGGGGGGGGGGGGGGGGGGGGGGGGGGGGGGGGGGGGGGGGGGGGGGGGGGGGGGGGGGGGGGGGGGGGGGGGGGGGGGGGGGGGGGGGGGGGGGGGGGGGGGGGGGGGGGGGGGGGGGGGGGGGGGGGGGGGGGGGGGGGGGGGGGGGGGGGGGGGGGGGGGGGGGGGGGGGGGGGGGGGGGGGGGGGGGGGGGGGGGGGGGGGGGGGGGGGGGGGGGGGGGGGGGGGGGGGGGGGGGGGGGGGGGGGGGGGGGGGGGGGGGGGGGGGGGGGGGGGGGGGGGGGGGGGGGGGGGGGGGGGGGGGGGGGGGGGGGGGGGGGGGGGGGGGGGGGGGGGGGGGGGGGGGGGGGGGGGGGGGGGGGGGGGGGGGGGGGGGGGGGGGGGGGGGGGGGGGGGGGGGGGGGGGGGGGGGGGGGGGGGGGGGGGGGGGGGGGGGGGGGGGGGGGGGGGGGGGGGGGGGGGGGGGGGGGGGGGGGGGGGGGGGGGGGGGGGGGGGGGGGGGGGGGGGGGGGGGGGGGGGGGGGGGGGGGGGGGGGGGGGGGGGGGGGGGGGGGGGGGGGGGGGGGGGGGGGGGGGGGGGGGGGGGGGGGGGGGGGGGGGGGGGGGGGGGGGGGGGGGGGGGGGGGGGGGGGGGGGGGGGGGGGGGGGGGGGGGGGGGGGGGGGGGGGGGGGGGGGGGGGGGGGGGGGGGGGGGGGGGGGGGGGGGGGGGGGGGGGGGGGGGGGGGGGGGGGGGGGGGGGGGGGGGGGGGGGGGGGGGGGGGGGGGGGGGGGGGGGGGGGGGGGGGGGGGGGGGGGGGGGGGGGGGGGGGGGGGGGGGGGGGGGGGGGGGGGGGGGGGGGGGGGGGGGGGGGGGGGGGGGGGGGGGGGGGGGGGGGGGGGGGGGGGGGGGGGGGGGGGGGGGGGGGGGGGGGGGGGGGGGGGGGGGGGGGGGGGGGGGGGGGGGGGGGGGGGGGGGGGGGGGGGGGGGGGGGGGGGGGGGGGGGGGGGGGGGGGGGGGGGGGGGGGGGGGGGGGGGGGGGGGGGGGGGGGGGGGGGGGGGGGGGGGGGGGGGGGGGGGGGGGGGGGGGGGGGGGGGGGGGGGGGGGGGGGGGGGGGGGGGGGGGGGGGGGGGGGGGGGGGGGGGGGGGGGGGGGGGGGGGGGGGGGGGGGGGGGGGGGGGGGGGGGGGGGGGGGGGGGGGGGGGGGGGGGGGGGGGGGGGGGGGGGGGGGGGGGGGGGGGGGGGGGGGGGGGGGGGGGGGGGGGGGGGGGGGGGGGGGGGGGGGGGGGGGGGGGGGGGGGGGGGGGGGGGGGGGGGGGGGGGGGGGGGGGGGGGGGGGGGGGGGGGGGGGGGGGGGGGGGGGGGGGGGGGGGGGGGGGGGGGGGGGGGGGGGGGGGGGGGGGGGGGGGGGGGGGGGGGGGGGGGGGGGGGGGGGGGGGGGGGGGGGGGGGGGGGGGGGGGGGGGGGGGGGGGGGGGGGGGGGGGGGGGGGGGGGGGGGGGGGGGGGGGGGGGGGGGGGGGGGGGGGGGGGGGGGGGGGGGGGGGGGGGGGGGGGGGGGGGGGGGGGGGGGGGGGGGGGGGGGGGGGGGGGGGGGGGGGGGGGGGGGGGGGGGGGGGGGGGGGGGGGGGGGGGGGGGGGGGGGGGGGGGGGGGGGGGGGGGGGGGGGGGGGGGGGGGGGGGGGGGGGGGGGGGGGGGGGGGGGGGGGGGGGGGGGGGGGGGGGGGGGGGGGGGGGGGGGGGGGGGGGGGGGGGGGGGGGGGGGGGGGGGGGGGGGGGGGGGGGGGGGGGGGGGGGGGGGGGGGGGGGGGGGGGGGGGGGGGGGGGGGGGGGGGGGGGGGGGGGGGGGGGGGGGGGGGGGGGGGGGGGGGGGGGGGGGGGGGGGGGGGGGGGGGGGGGGGGGGGGGGGGGGGGGGGGGGGGGGGGGGGGGGGGGGGGGGGGGGGGGGGGGGGGGGGGGGGGGGGGGGGGGGGGGGGGGGGGGGGGGGGGGGGGGGGGGGGGGGGGGGGGGGGGGGGGGGGGGGGGGGGGGGGGGGGGGGGGGGGGGGGGGGGGGGGGGGGGGGGGGGGGGGGGGGGGGGGGGGGGGGGGGGGGGGGGGGGGGGGGGGGGGGGGGGGGGGGGGGGGGGGGGGGGGGGGGGGGGGGGGGGGGGGGGGGGGGGGGGGGGGGGGGGGGGGGGGGGGGGGGGGGGGGGGGGGGGGGGGGGGGGGGGGGGGGGGGGGGGGGGGGGGGGGGGGGGGGGGGGGGGGGGGGGGGGGGGGGGGGGGGGGGGGGGGGGGGGGGGGGGGGGGGGGGGGGGGGGGGGGGGGGGGGGGGGGGGGGGGGGGGGGGGGGGGGGGGGGGGGGGGGGGGGGGGGGGGGGGGGGGGGGGGGGGGGGGGGGGGGGGGGGGGGGGGGGGGGGGGGGGGGGGGGGGGGGGGGGGGGGGGGGGGGGGGGGGGGGGGGGGGGGGGGGGGGGGGGGGGGGGGGGGGGGGGGGGGGGGGGGGGGGGGGGGGGGGGGGGGGGGGGGGGGGGGGGGGGGGGGGGGGGGGGGGGGGGGGGGGGGGGGGGGGGGGGGGGGGGGGGGGGGGGGGGGGGGGGGGGGGGGGGGGGGGGGGGGGGGGGGGGGGGGGGGGGGGGGGGGGGGGGGGGGGGGGGGGGGGGGGGGGGGGGGGGGGGGGGGGGGGGGGGGGGGGGGGGGGGGGGGGGGGGGGGGGGGGGGGGGGGGGGGGGGGGGGGGGGGGGGGGGGGGGGGGGGGGGGGGGGGGGGGGGGGGGGGGGGGGGGGGGGGGGGGGGGGGGGGGGGGGGGGGGGGGGGGGGGGGGGGGGGGGGGGGGGGGGGGGGGGGGGGGGGGGGGGGGGGGGGGGGGGGGGGGGGGGGGGGGGGGGGGGGGGGGGGGGGGGGGGGGGGGGGGGGGGGGGGGGGGGGGGGGGGGGGGGGGGGGGGGGGGGGGGGGGGGGGGGGGGGGGGGGGGGGGGGGGGGTATTCCTGTCAGATGCCTCTAACTAGATGAACATGGGACTTTTAGACCGTTTTCAGTAAATGAATAGTGCCCAACTTTAATTAAATAAATCAAGATAAATTCCTAAATTAACTAAATCATTTAGCTAGGCATTAGAACACCGCTGCATATCATTTAGACATGTCATGCATATTGTTTGCATTATTGCCGTGAATTTATTGTTTCTCTCCCCCCTCCTTCTCTCTCGATAGACGCCGAGACCGACGCGGGGGGGGGGGGGGGGGGGGGGGGGGGGGGGGGGGGGGGGGGGGGGGGGGGGGGGGGGGGGGGGGGGGGGGGGGGGGGGGGGGGGGGGGGGGGGGGGGGGGGGGGGGGGGGGGGGGGGGGGGGGGGGGGGGGGGGGGGGGGGGGGGGGGGGGGGGGGGGGGGGGGGGGGGGGGGCCTATTCTGATGCATAGCCTGTTTTTGTATCCTGCTTATTGTTACCTTACCTGCCTATGATAAACTGTTTAGTATAGGTTGGTATGAACCATCAGTGACCCCCACCACCTTTCCCCTGTTGCCTCTGATTCATCATCGACTACTCGATCATCGTGATCAACGACCAGAGACCGACACACCACTTCAACCCCCTTAGTTGTACGACTCTGCATAGTTACTATCGAGTGCCGAGGGTGACACCTTGCAACGCACTCCTGATGATAACTCTGTAGTGTAGCTGTTCGGTCGTGGTCATCACGGGTGATTCCTCTTTCTCCACTTCCGATACGACTCTGTCGTGCAACCCCTCAGTGTGAACCTCGAGGGTGGTACCTCAAACGTTCATCCTGATGATTTCATTGAGCGGAATTCACCGAGGGTGATTCCTCGGGGTTTTCCCCCTTGATGTTATGACCACACAGTTACTTTAACCTTGTTACAGGCGGGTCGACCCTGATGGGTACCCGCATGGGGATCTATGATGTCGGGTGTGCCGGAAGGGCACTCGAGTGTGATACTGTGGCGGAGCTTCAGAGACTCTGATGTTTCCGCTTGTTACTAAATGAGCTGATCGGATTTGGGTGTGTGATCTGAGTGGGTCGACGTGCCCTATACGCACTACCACCACGTGGGAATTATGGTTTAATGGGGCCCTCTGCGATGTATGTTTCTTCCGAAAGCTCGTCTGACGTCACGATTCACCGTGCGGGCTGATCGCCAGGATTGGGCTGGATACTTCACTGACGAGTTCAGTGTCGCGCCTGCACCCCGGCCAGCCACGCAACGCGCAGGGTGCCCAGGGCGAAGGCCCAAGACCCCTGGGTGCATAGGTTAGTCCGGCGTGCTGACCTCTCTGCCGAGCCTAGGTAGGGCGCTGCTTCGTGTTGATCTTCCGAGGCCGGGCATTACCCAGCAAGTGTGTCCGTCCAGAGTTGATCGAGCGTGTTGGGTAACAGTAGTGCACCCCTGCAGGGATGAATATCTATCGATAGCCGGTCCTACAGTAAAGGATGCTCAGTTTGTGTATCCCGATCTACTACTTGAACTGGATACTTGTTACTTAATTGAAGCCTCGGGCTTGCTTTCTCGCTGGGAGTCGAGGAAGGATCTCTAGGCTTGCTTCAAACATGTTTGCTAAATAAAATGCTATTCTACTCTCTTCTACTGCTGCAAGATGATGGCTTCGTGAAGATGCTAGTCTTCGATAGGACTAGGCCTTCTCTCTATTCTGGCATTTCTGCAGCCTAGTCCACATATACAGCCTTTCTCCATTGATAATGTTGCATATGTAGTATAGATCCTTGCTTGCTGAGTACTTCGGATGAGTACTCACGGTTCCTTTACTTTCTCTTTTCCCCATACCCCCACCTTGATGATACACCAGACGATGGAGTCCCGGAGCCCGATCCCACCTCAGGAGCTTACTACCAGGAGGGTCCAGATGGCACTTACTACTGGACCGAGCCAGCCGACCAGGAGTAGGATCGGAGGCTCCCAGGCAGGAGGCCAACGCCTTTCGATCTAGAGTCGTTGTTTGTGCTAGCCTTCTTAAGGCGAAACTTGTCTAACTATGTCTGTACTAAGATAATATTTGTATGGCTGACTTATGCATTCGGATCTTCGGATCCCTGGTCTGTAATATTGTGGACCTCTGTTTATTTGTGTTTAGAGTTGTGTTGTGATATCTTCCCGTGAGTCCCTGATCTTGATCGTACACGTTTGCGTGTATGATTAGTGTACGATTGAGTCGGGGGCGTCACACATAATATAAATCCATTTTGGAAGATGAACCACTAGCTGTTCACGCTGATGTATTTTCAGAGAGCAAATCAGAGAGCTGAGGTTCTCCAGGGGATGCCGGTGGAAGGTGTAGTCCGGCCATGGAGTACGGACCTCGGGAAGAGGTGGTTGGCGCAGACACAGCCAAAACAGAGCCGAAGCCGTGCTGGAGGAGGCATGCGGTCGGCCGGGGAGGGAGCGGCCGAAGCATGGTGAAGAAGGTGGACGGAGCGCTGGGAGGAAGGCGGCCGGAGCGCGCGGGGGAGGAAGGCGGCTCCTTGGTCCTCCTCTGCCTTGGATCTCGACGGCCGGCCACGGCGAGGGAGGGGTAGCGGTGCGCAGGTCCTCCGGTGAGTCGGCGCAAGGGAGATAGGCAGGGCGCAGCGGCGTGCGATGCTGTGGGGAGCACCGGCCAGGCGGCGCGCAGTGCAATGGGGAGCACCAGCCAGGAGGCGTGCGGTGTCCGGGGAAGGAGGTGGTTGGTGGGGCGATGGGGCGGCGGCGCGGAAGGAGGACGCTGGCTGGCGGCGGAGGACGATGACGGCAGCGCTTGGTAGGGAGGGGCAGACGGCCGACGGCGGTAGCGCGTGGGTAGGGAGGGGCGGCGCTGTGCAGGGAGGGACTGTGTGCGCGTTGGTAAGTAGATGGGGTTGGGGGGTGGGCTTTGTTTTGTTCTTTTTTTGTTTTTTGATCGGGTCGTGTGGGAGGTTTGTCCAGATCGGGCCTATATAGGGCGAGGAGTAACAGAATAATATTCTGTTACTAGTAACAGAATAGTCCTGTCCTATATATATATATATACATACATACTACGGCATCAGTTATTCATTCTAGTAGTAGAGAGGACCATCATATTTAAGCTGGGTATATGCCTTCTTACAAAAGCATATTCATTCCTGAAAAAGAGAGCCACATTCCAAATATTTATACTAAGAATTTATAAATGAACATTAAATGATTGATAAGGTAAAAAGGCAAAAAGTAGATATGACATATGCATACGTTTTTCTGGTGAATACTGGTAATAAGTGCTGATCACAATTATACGTTGTTATGATCCAAATATTGCTGCATATTACTACTCCAGGCCAGTGTGTTACCTCTTGTCTTGGTCCTCTCACAAAGGCTCGGTTAACTGCACATACTTTCAATCCTTGGCTTTCTGACAGGGTGGCAATTACGACGGCGTTTACCTGAATAACCGAACCAACCAGTGTGTCAAACAGAACATCATCAATGGAATTCAGAGATAATGGTGCCTACTACTCAATGTATACATACCTTCATCAACACTGAGGTAGATCAAGTCATCGACACTCACCCCTTTCATAATGTACCTAGTACTCGAGCCCTAGTAGAAGTGAAATTTAAACACAAGAGGATTGTTATTAGCATGGGCCTAGCAAGATAATTTTAATTTAAATATCAAACAATCACGTTAACAAACAAAACTGGAGTTAATAGGGGGTACAACAAAACTGAATCTATGCATGTTTACCAAATCTGAATTCATCCATGCGATTGGTACAGTTTCTGTAAACATGTGTGTTCATATCTACAGTTGCAGAAGCAGTATAGACCAAGACATAATTAGATCAACTCATTTGTTCAAATTAGTATAAAATCATTGTAGGATAATATGGAAATCATATAGCTTCAAAGCAGATGTTAAGCATATTCATTCACAACATATATTGGAAGATAGCTAGAAAACCAATATTAGAGAGATAAATTAAAACTAAACAGGATACAACCACTTCAGTAGTCAACATATCAGTCATAATTTATGAAGCAGCAGGGTAAATGACTACATAAATAAAAGTTTAAGAAAATAGAGGAATAATATTGTGTCTGAATTAACCATCCATCGGTACTATTAGGAATGCATGACAACATAAATTGCTAAATATAAATAGAAGATAAAGTTCACTTCTTCAGCTCCATTCAAAATCTGAGCAATCAATAACTATAATTTTACACTGCATACATCCCCAAAATCCAGAAAAAAAAGCACACTTCAACATTGCGAAGGATGCTGCAGATCCACACTCACCTAAGATGAACCGGGGCATGCCTATATGTGCTCCATTCAAATGCTTAATGCTACACAGAACAAGATGGAAAGGAACAACTCAGGTAGAAATCAACTCACCCATATCACCAATATAAGAAACGAACAAAAGATATTTTCTCCCAATAACACAAACCTGCAGCAATAGCACAAAAAGCCCTTTGGAAGTTGAATTTGGCATCGACCTGGACTGCGTGCTATGAGGGCTGCTCGGAGATCACGTCTCCTTAGCGACACATACCATCTTAGGGTGTCTAAACACCTCTCTCCAGGCCATAGCTGATACCACTACAAACAAAAGGGAAACAGTATGAAGGAAATCATGGAGATGCTAATAGGTTTCAATGAGTACAAGTAAAGGAAGAAAAGGCCAACAACAATTAAATAAGTGAATAGTTGCCATACTTTGAGGATACTCTTATCCGAGAAAATGAAGCTAAATATGTAAATAAAAGTTGAGACCTATCCTCTGTGCAATTATTAGAGTTGTTATTTTCAGTAAGCACTGTATCATTGGTCTCAAATTTGCATATCTGCTTTTGCAGCTGTATCGACAACAAAACAACAATCCAAAAATTTACCATTAAAGACATTCCACATCACCCGTCCATAAATCATGAATTGCACAAAAAAATGAAAAAGACGGGAGGGAGATGGTATACCTGATTTGGAGAGGTTGACGGCACACCGGCTCGAAGGACAGTATCCAGCATCCCAGTTGTCTGATATCTCAACGCAAATGCACTCTGTTCAGGAAAGAACCCTATCTGTGCACTAAACAACATAACTCGTTAAAAATGCTGATAGCCCAAAAATGTAAAAACATAATGACCAAGAATTTTATGCCTACTCATGATATCAACAAATACGACTTTGGTACATGTATTTATTTGATCATTTTTCATTGGAATAATCACAGTATTAAAATTATGATGGTGCAGTTTGATTATAATCAAATCAATCAACCAGCTATGCAAGTATGATTTTTATCGACAAAGAGCAACATCACGCTAATGACCCACAAGTATAGGGGATCAGTCATAGTCCTTTCGATAAGTAAGAGTGTCGAACCCAATGAGGAGCAGAAGGAAATGACAAGTGGTTTTCAGCAAGGTATTCTCTACAAGCACTAAAATTATAAGTAACGAGTAGTTTGATAGCAAGATAATTTGTAACGATCAAGTAACCGTAATGGTAACAAAAGTGCAGCAAAGTAACCCAATCCTTTTGAGGCAAAGGACAGGCCAAAACGGTCTCTTATGATAAGCAAAACTTTCTTGAGGGTACACGGGAATTTCATCTAGTCACTTTCATCATGTTGGTTTGATTCATGTTCGCTACTTTGTAATTTGATATGTGGGTGGACCGGTGCTTAGGTGTTGTTCTTACTTGAACAAATCTCCTACTTATGATTAACCCCCTTGCAAGCATCCGCAACTACGAGAAAAGTATTAAGATAAAATCTAACCATAGCATTAAACTTTTGGATCCAAATCAGCCCCTTACGAAGTAGCGCATAAACTAGGGTTTAAGCTTCTGTCACTCTCGCAACCAATCATCTAATAACTACTCCACAATGCATTCCCTTAGGCCCTAATAAGGTGAAGTGCCATGTAGTCAACGTTCACATGACACCACTAAGGGAATCACAACATACATATCATCAAAATATCGAACACATATCAAGTTCACATGATTACTTCCAACAAGATTTCTCCCGTGACCTCAAGAACAAAAGTAACTAGTCACAAATGATAATCATGCTCAAGATCAGAGGGGTATTAAATAGCATAATGGATCTGAACATATAATCTTCCACCAAATAAACCATATAGTAATCAACTACAAGATGTAATCAACACTACTAGTCACCCACAAGCACCAATCTAAGGTTCCGGTACAAAGATTGAACACAAGAGATGAACTAGGGTTTGAGAGGAGATGGTGCTGTTGAAGATGTTGATGGAGATGGCCCTCCCAAAGATGGGAGAGTTGTTGGTGATGACGATGACGATGATTTCCCCCTCCGGGAGGGAAGTTCCCCCAGCGGAATTGCTCCGCCAGAGGGCAAAAGTGCTCCTGCCCAAGTTCCGCCTCAAGACGGTGGCATTGCATCCCGAAAGTCCTCTCCTTATTTTTTCTAGGTCAAAATGACTTATATACCAGAAGAAGGGCACCGGAGGTGGGCCGAGGAGGGCACAACCCACCAGGGCATGCATGGTGGCCCTGGCGCACCCAGGTGGGTTGTGCCCACCTGGTGGGGCCCCTCTGGTAGTTATTTGCTCCAATAATTCTTAAATATTCCATAAAAAATCTCCGTGAAGTTTCAGCTTATTTGGAGTTGTGCAGAATAGGTAGCTCTGACATGTTTTTCAGGTCCAGAATTCCAGCTGCCGGTATTCTCCCTCTTTGTGTAAACCTTGCATATTATGAGAGAAAAGGCATTAGAATTACTCCCAAAAGTATTATTATGCATAAAACATTATAAATAACAGTAGGACAACATGATGCAAAATGGACGTATCAACTCCCCCAAGCTTAGACCTCGCTTGTCCTCAAGCAAAAAACCAAAATCAAAAAACATGTCCACATGCTTAGAGAGAGAGGTGTCGATAAAAAACAAAACAAGGACATAGAAGCATCATGCACATTATTATAACAGCAAGGAACTTAAACATAGAGTTTTTATCACATAACTCTTATCATATAACTTGTGTCATATAACTTCTTATGAACAAGTAACAATTCATCACAACATCGAAGTATAAAGCATAAACCTTATTGAAAACCAACAAACTATGTTCTCAGTCAACTTTGCAACTACAATTCATCATATTTTCAGGAAGGGTCACGTGTCAGAGCCTTTAGGCAAGTCCACATACTCAACCATCATATAGTCTTCTATGATTGCTAACACTCACAGCGTACCCATGAACAAAAAGTTTCAACCAGACACATAGAAAGATAGGGGCTTATAGTTTCGCCACCCAACATATTCACCTCAAGGGTGATGTCAACAATAATAACTCATGCCTACTCATATCCAACTGGATATATGTGCCTAGATCTTTCCTCACCACATGATGCTTGCCAAAGGAAAAAAATAAAAAGGAATAGGAGAGAAAACTTTGACTCTGCATAAAAGTAAAAGAAAGGCCCTTCGCAGAGGGAAGCAGACGTTGCCATGCGCTTATTTGTTTGTATGCCAAATCCCTTAATGCAAAAGGACATCACGTTATATTGCCCCTTATGATAGCAACATTTATTATGCAGTCTGTCGCTTTTATTCTTTGCCATCACAAGTTCGTACAACGCTCAATTTTCTCTTACACTAAATGATCCAACATATTTAGAAGCAATTTTTATTGCCTTATTGCACCGATGACAACTTACTTGAAGGATCTTACTCAATCCATAGGTAGGTATGGTGGACTCTCGAAATAAGATTTGGGTTAAGGGTTTTTGGATGCACAAGTAGTATATCTACTTAGTGCTGAGTTTTTGGCTAGAAAAGATATTGGGCAAGCACCACATGTTAAAGGATCTATGACAATATAACTTCTATGTGAATATGAACAAACATAAATCATTACGTTGTCTTCCTTGTCCAGCGTCCACTATTTTGACACAAAATATTTAATGGGGGCTCACAATCATAAAAGATGTCCAAGATAGTGTATTTGCATGTGAATCTTCTCTTCCCTTACTAACTCTTTCATGAGTTGCATCATTGACCAATGCTATGTTTGTCAATCTCCAATAAATTTTACCACTTATACTTTTCCTTATGTGATGTCATTACTTACCATAAGATTACCATATGATCTTTTTCATTTATTTACTTATTCCTTTCCTTTTTATTGAAATATAAAAGTGCAGAACGCAAAACTTGAACTAATCTTTATTATATAACTTGCACATGATTACATAGATAGATCACTAAGCAAACACTCGAAAAGAAAGGATTGAACTAAGCTTTTATTCAACTAGATCAAAAGATAACTAAGGATCGAACTAAAAATAGATAAAAGCAAAGATAGTGGTGGTGATACGATACTGGGACACCTCCCCCAAGCTTGGCACAAGCCAAGGGGAGTGCCCATACCATGAACTCAAGTCTCCTTTGGTGATGAAGAAGGTGGTGGTGATGATGAGGTAGTGGAGGGTTCATCATTCTCTTTCAGGCTCAAAAGATACTCCAATCTTCGGATGACGCTCCGAAGGGTAATGATGTGCTCTTGCAATAAAATATTTTCACGAGTGAGATATTTGTTTTGAACACGAATCGTTTCAATGATCCTAAAGGCTTCAATCTCAGTGGGAGTGAGGTATTCATAATATGGTTGAAGGATATCTTCTTCTTCCTCCACGGGCAAGGCCTGCTCTACTACTGGGGCTTGATCTCCAACAGCTTCCTTGCTCTCGTCCCTCTTGAAAGATTCTTTGGGATCTTCTCTCTTCAATTCAATCTTCATCAATCAAGCATTCTCTTCTAGGTTGTTGGAGGGGAAGGAAGACATGATGCTGGCCTTGATGGATCTGATAGAAAATAGCGAGAAAAGAAAACAGAGGATTTCTCCATGATACAGAAGTCAATACGTTCGAGGGGTATATAAAGATTTTTTTATCTTGGGAAACAAGCAAACGGAAGAAAAACGGAGTCCGAAAGGTACCCGAGGTGGGCACAACCCACCTGGGCGCGCCAGGGGGCCCTGGCGCGCCCTGGTGTCTTGTGCCCACCAGGGTTGCCATCCTGGTTATTTCTTATTTTCCTAATTTTTAATATATTCCAAAACTGACAAAAAATATTTTTGCGGATTTTTCGGAGTCCATTTACTTACCGTATCACGTACCTCCTCTTTTTTGGTTATTCTGGAGTGTTCCGGAAGGTTTATTTTATGTGTTCCTCCGGTGTCATGGTTTGGATAATATTGCTTTTAACATTAATAGGCGTACCTGAGATGTAGTGTTTAATTCTTTGACCATTGACCACCTTCGGGTTGGTACCTTCGGCATTATTTATTTTGATGGCTCCAGAGCGATAAACCTCTTCGATAACATAAGGTCCTTCCCATTTGGAGAGAAGTTTTCCTGCAAACAATCTGAAATGAGAGTTGTATAGAAGAACATATTCCCCAACTTTGAATTCCCATTTTTGGATTCTTTTGACATGCCATCTTTTAACTTTCTCTTTAAATAGTTTGGCATTTTCATAAGCTTGGGTTCTCCATTCATCTAAAGAGCTAATATCAAATAACCACTTTTCGCCGGCAAGTTTGAAATCATAGTTGAGTTCTTTAATTGCCCAATAAGCTTTATGTTCTAACTCTAGAGGCAAATGACAAGCTTTTCCATAAACCATTTTATAAGGAGACATACCCAAGGATTTTTATAAGCTATTCTATAAGCCCAAAGTGCATCATCTAATTTTGTTGACAAATTCTTTCGGGACCTATTAACAGTTTTTTGTAATATTAATTTTATTTCTCTATTGCTAAGTTCAACTTGATCGCTAGATTGAGGATGATAGGGTGATGCAATTCTATGGTTAACATCATACTTGGCAAGCATCTTATGAAAAACACCATAAATAAAGTGTGAACCACCATCAGTCATTAAATATCCAGGGACTCCAAACCTTGGGAAAATAACTTCCTTAAGCATTTTAATGGAGGCATTGTGATCAGCACTACTAGTTGGAATAGCTTCTACCCACTTAGTGACATAATCAACAGTAACCAAAATATGTGTATACCCATTAGAGGAAGAAAAAGGTCCCATATAATCAAAATCCCAAACATCAAATGGTTCAACAGCAAGTGAATAATTCATAGGCATTTCCTGACGCTTATCGATATTACCAATTCGTTGACATTCATCACAAGATAAAACAAACTTACGGGCATCCTTGAAGAGAGTAGGCCAATAAAAACCAGATTGCAATACCTTATGAGCAGTTCTATCCCCCGCATGATGCCCTCCATAAGCTTCGGAGTGACATTTCTGTAAGAATTGTCCATGTTCATGCTTAGGTACACAACGTCTAATAATACCATCTACTCCTTCTTTATAAAGATGTGGATCATCCCAAAAGTAATGTCTTAAGTCATAGAAGAATTTTTTCTTTTGTTGGTATGTGAAACTAGGTGGTATATGTTTAGCAACAATGTAATTAGCATAATTAGCATACCAAGGAGTGTTATGAGAAACATTTATTGCAGCTAGTTATTCATCAGGAAAGCTATCATTAATAGGTTGTGGGTCATCAAGAATATTTTCTAACCTAGACAAGTTGTCAGCTACGGGGTTCTCAGCTCCTTTTCTATCAGTGATATGTAAATCAAATTCTTGTAGTAAGAGAACCCACCTAATGAGCCTAGGCTTAGCATCTTTCTTTTCCATAAGATGTTTAATAGCAGCATGATCAGTGTGAACAGTAACTTTAGAATCAACAATGTAAGATCTGAATTTATCACAAGCAAACACAACTGCTAAAAATTCTTTTTCAGTAGTAGCATAATTTCTTTGGGCTTGTCTAGAGTTTTGCTAGCATAATGGATAACATTTAGTTTCTTATCAACTCTTTGTCCTAAAACAGCACCAACAGCATAATCACTAGCATCACACATAATTTCAAAGGCAAATTCCAATCAGGTGGGTGAACAATAGGTGCAGAAATTAAGGCTTTCTTAAGTGTTTCAAAGGCTTCCACACAATCATCATCAAAAACAAATGGAACATCCTTTTGTAAAAGATTTGTAAGAGGCCTAGAAATTTTAGAGAAGTCTTTAATAAATCTCCTATAGAAACCAGCATGACCGAGGAAACTACGAATACCTTTGATATCTTTAGGACATGGCATTTTCTCAATTGCATCAACTTTAGCTTTATCCACCTCAATACCTCGTTCAGAAATTTTATGCCCCAAGACAATACCTTCATTAACCATAAAGTGGCACTTCTCCCAATTCAAGACAAGATTAGTTTGCTCATATCTCTACAAAACTCGATCAAGGTTGCTCAAGCAATCATCAAAAGAAGTTCCGTAAACGGAAAAATCATCCATGAAAACCTCAATAATCTTTTCACAAAAGTCAGAGAATATCGCAGTCATACATCTTTGAAAGGTAGCGGGTGCATTACATAAACCAAAAGGCATACGTCTATAAGCATAAGTTCCAAAAGGACAAGTAAAGGTGGTTTTCTCTTGATCAGGTTGTGAAACAGGTATTTGAGAAAAACCAGAATAACCATCAAGGAAACAGAAGTGTGTGTGCTTTGATAGTCTTTCTAGCATTTGATCAATAAAAGGCAAGGGGTAAATACATCCTTTCTTAGGGACACAATGAACGGGACTTACCCATCTACTATCAGCTATGGGATAGATTATACCTGCTTCCAGAAGCTCTAATATTTTAGTTCTTACCACTTCTTTCATTTTGGGATTCAACCATCGTTGGTGATCAACAACGGGTTTAGCATCAGGTTCCATATTAATTTTATGCTGGCAGAGAATGGGACAAATGCCCATAAGATCATCAAGAGTATATCCAATAGCAGCTCAGTGCTTCCTTAGAATCTTTAATAATCTTTCTTCTTCATGTTCTGAAAGGTCAGCACTAATAATAACAGGATATATCTTTTTCTCATCTAGATAAGCATATTTCAAAGTGTCTGGCAATTGTTTCAATTCAAACACAGGATCACCTTTAGGTGGAGGAGGACCTCCTAGAGTTTAAATAGGCAAATTGTGTTTAAACAGAGGTCGTTGTTCAAAGAAATTTTTATCTAATTCATTTCTTTCATGCATATGCATATCATTTTCATGGTCTAGCAAATATTGTTCTAGTGGATCAGTAGGAGGCACGGCAGTATAAGCAAGACCAATTATTTCATCCTTACTAGGCAATTCTTTCTTATGAAGTTTTCTACTAAACTTGGAAAAATTAAACTCATGAGATTCACCACCAAAACTAACACCGACGATTTGTTTCTCGCAATCTATTTTAGCATTAACGGTGTTCAAGAAAGGTCTACCAAAGATAATGGGAGAGAAGTCATCTTGTGGGGAACCAGGAACTAGAAAATCAGTAGGATATTTTATTTTCCCACACAAGACTTCAACATCTCTAACAATCCCAAGTGGTGTGATAGTGTCTCTATTAGCAAGTTTAATAGTAACATCTATGTCTTCTATTTCGGCGGGTGCTATGTCATTCATAATTTCTTGATATAAGGTAAAGGGAATAGCACTCACGCTAGCACCTAGTCACATAAGCCATGATAACAATGATCTCCTATTTTAACTGAGACAACAGGCATGCCGACAACAGGTCTATGTTTATCTTTTTCATCTGGTTTGGCAATTCTAGCAGCTTCATCACAGAAGTAAATAACATGCCCATCTATATTCTCTACCAAGAGATCTTTAACCATAGCAACACTAGGTTCTACCTTGATTTGTTCAGCAGGTTTAAGTGCTCTAATATAGTTTTTATTGACCACGGTTGAGACCTTAGCATGTTCCTTTATCTTAACAGGGAAAGGTGGTTTTTCAATGTAGGCAGTAGGAACAACTGGGTCAACATTGTAAATAATAGTTTCATTTTTAACCACAACCGGTTCTTTAATTTCTTATTTAATAGGTGGGTGATATTTAAAACACTTCTCTTTAGGGAGATCAACATGAGTAGCAAATGATTCACAAAAAGAGGCTACTATCTCAGAGTCAAGTCCATATTTAGTGCTAAACTTTTGAAAAGCATCGGTATTTATAAAAGATTTAACACAATCAAACTCAAGCTTAATACCTGACTCTTTACCTTCGTCGAGTTCCCAATCTTCAGAGTTGCGTTTAATCCTTTCTAAAAGATCCCACCTGAATTCAATAGTCTTCTTCATAAAAGAACCAGTACAAGAAGTATCGAGCATGGATTGATCATGATTGGGGCACGAATATAACATTGACTTAAGCCTCCCCCAAGCTAGAGTGATACTTTCTCCTTCACGAGGCCAAAAATTATATATATAATTCCGATCATGATGAACTAGATGCATAGGATAAATTTTTTGGTGAAATTCTAATTCCAAGATCCAATATCATCGCATAGCCTATACCATGCCAATGCCTTTCCCTTCAAAGATGAAGGGAAAACCTTCTTCTTAGCTTCATCTCCGGGCAAACCTGCAAGCTTAAATAATCCACAAATTTCATCCACATATATCAACTGCATATCAGGATGTTCGGTTCCATCTCCTGCATAAGGATTAGCTAGCAGTTGTTCTATCATACTCGAAGGAATTTCATAACCAATATTTTCAGTAGGTGCAGTAGGTTGAGGGGTAACTAATTGTGGTTCCGGTCGAGGTGAAGATACCCCGAACAAACCCCTCAAAGGATTGTTCTCCATAGTAGCAAGTGACAATAAATTTCAGCACGTAGTATTAATTTTTCCTTACCGATTTCCACTTACCAAGAGCGCTTCACTCCCCGGCAACGGTGCCAGAAAAGAGCCTCAATGACCCACAAGTATAGGGGATCAATCGTAGTCCTTTCGATAAGTAAGAGTGTCGAACCCAACGAGGAGTAGAAGGAAATGACAAGTGGTTTTCAGCAAGGTATTCTCTACAAGCACTGAAATTATAAGTAACGAGTAGTTTGGTAGCAAGATAATTTGTAACGAGCAAGTAACGGTAATGGTAACAAAAGTGTAGCAAGGTAGCCCAACCCTTTTGAGGCAAAGAACAAGACAAAACGGTCTTCTATGATAAGCAAAATGTTCTTGAGGGTACACGGGAATTTCATCTAGTCACTTTCATCATGTTGGTTTGATTCGTGTTCGCTACTTTGATAATTTGATATGTGGGTGGACCGGTGCTTAGGTTCTGTTCTTACTTGATCAAACCTCCTACTTATGATTAACCCCCTCACAAGCATCCGCAACTACGAGAAAAGTATTAAGATAAAATCTAACCATAGCATTAAACTTTTGAATCCAAATCAGCCCCTTACGAAGTAGCGCATAAACTAGGGTTTAAGCTTCTATCACTCTCACAACCCATCATCTAATAACTACTCCACAATGCATTCACTTAGGCCCTAATAAGGTGAAGTGCCATGTAGTCGACATTCACATGACACCACTAAGGGAATCACAACATACATATCATCAAAATATTGAACACATATCAAATTCACATGATTACTTCCAACAAGATTTCTCCCGTGACCTCAAGAACAAAAGTAACTAGTCACAAATGATAATCATGCTCAAGATCAGAGGGGTATTAAATAGCATAATGGATCTGAACATATAATCTTCCACCAAATAAACCATATAGTAATCAACTACAAGATGTAATCAACACTACTAGTCACCCACAAGCACCAATCTAAGGTTCCGGTACAAAGATTGAACACAATAGATGAACTAGGGTTTGAGAGGAGATGGTGCTGTTGAAGATGTTGATGAAGATGGCCCTCCCAAAGATGGGAGAGTTGTTGGTGATGACGATGACGATGATTTCCCCCTCCGGGAGGGAAGTTCCCCCAGCGGAATCGCTCCGCCAGAGGGCAAAAGTGCTCCTGCCCAAGTTCCGCCTCGAGACGGTGGCGCTGCATCCCGAAAGTCCTCTCCTTATTTTTTTCTAGGTCAAAATGACTTATGTACCAGAAGATGGGCACCAGAGGTGGGCTGAGGAGGGCACAACCCACCAGGGCGCACCTGGTGGCCCTGGCGCGCCCAGGTGGGTTGTGCCCCTCTGGTGGGGCCCCTCTGGTAGTTATTTGCTCCAATAATTCTTAAATATTCCATAAAAAATCTCCGTGAAGTTTCAGCTTATTTGGAGTTGTGCAGAAAAGGAAGCTCTGACATGCTTTTTCAGGTCCAGAATTCCAGCTGCCGGTATTCTCCCTTTTTGTGTAAACCTTGCATATTATGAGAGAAAAGGCATTAGAATTACTCCCAAAAGCATTATTATGCATAAAAACATTATAAATAACAGTAGGACAACATGATGCAAAATGGACGTATCACACGCTAGTCCTAAATTGCAGGATAGGCAGAGCCGCTAGCAATGCCATGGCCACCACCACCGCGTGGCCGCATCACACTATTGGACTCGCGGCGCTGCGGGAGCGCCCGCGAGCAGCCGCGGATCAAGGGCGACCAACACATAGCCAAAAGGAAAAAATGGCAGTCGGCTATAAATAGAGAATTTGTTTATTTTTATAGAAATGACGGCTGGGTAGACCTTAAAACAAGTGACCAAACTTTAACTTGAAGCAACAACATAGAAGTAAATTTCACCGATTTGTTATAAAACTAACATGAATATGGGACTAGTCCAAAAATCTCCTTCCTTCGAACCTAGCTAGACCATATAGCAAGCATATCAAACTAACTATATAACATTGCCCGTGATCACCGGCCAGCACAAAGGTTTCATCAGCGACACGCCGACACCTCACATCCTTCACATATTTATCAAGACACATATATGAAGTAAAGTAGTAGTAATGTATAAGAGTGTGGATTTTTCATACCCTCATGTAGAATTAGAAGAACATGAACTGGAGTTATATATTGATAGTTACCATGGATGGAGAACTGAAAAGTTCTAACACTTCCATGCAGCTGTAAATATAAAATTGTCAAGAATGATAATAAGCATGGAGAACTAAAATGTACTATCACTTCCATGTAACTGAGAACCTAACATTGACAGGATCCACACCATGTTTTAGGGTACAAGCAAAAGCTTGTCGTGCTTACCGAGAGGAAGGCATAATGGATCTTCTGTAAAGGCACCAACACAGGTACACATCACATAGGCTTCTGGAAAAAAGAAACCATGCTTAACAATAACACGAGTGGGAATCAAGCAAATTGCAATATTCATGGCTTCTTTTGGGGCAAAATCAGTATATCTTCAGCCTAAGCAAAGAAAACACACACATATATGCATACAGATATATCTTATCTAGCACCTCTAGGCATACACGGATATAGAGCAGAATATGGCCAACAAGCCAAGCAAGGCAGTGATACGTCTCCATCGTATCTACTTTTCTAAACTCTTTTGCCCTGGTTTTGGACTCTAATTTGCATGATTTCAATGGAACTAACCCGGACTAACGCTATTTTCAGCAGAATTGCCATGGTGTTATTTTTGTGCAGAAATAAAAGTTCTCGGAATGACTTGAAACTTCACGGAGATCAGTTTTGGAATAAATAAAAAATATTGGCAAAAGAATCAATCGAAGGGGGCCCACACCCTGGCCACAAGGGTGGGGGGCGCGCCCTTTGTCCTTGTGGGCCCCCTGGACCTCCACCAACCTCAACTCCAACTCCATATGTTCACGTTCGGGGAGAAAAAAAAGAAGAGAGAAGGATTCATCATGTTTTACGATACGGAGCCGCCATCACCTCCTGTTCTTCCCCGGGAGGCCATATCTGGAGTCCGTTTTGGGCTCCGGAGAGGGGAAATCATCGCCATCGTCATCATCAACCATCCTCCATCACCAATTTCATGATGCTCACCGCTGTGCATGAGTAATTCCATCGTAGGCTTGCTGGACAGTGATGGGTTGGATGAGATCTATCATGTAATCGAGTTAGTTTTGTTAGGGTTTGATCCCTAGTATCCACTATGTTCTAAGATTGATGTTGCTATGACTTTGCTATGCCTAATGCTTGTCACTAGGGCCCGAGTGCCATGATTTCAGATCTGAACCTATTATGTCTTCATGAATATATTTGTGTTCTTGATCCTATCTTGCAAGTTATAGTCACCTACTACGTGTTATGATCCGGCAACCCCGGAGTGACAATAGTCGGGACACTTCCCGGTGATGACCGTAGTTTGAGGAGTTCATATATTCACTAAGTGCTAATGCTTTGGTCCGGTTCTCTATTAAAAGGAGGCTTTAATATCCCTTAGTTTCCAATAGGACCCCGCTGCCACGGGAGAGTAGGACAAAATATGTCATGCAAGTTCTTTTCCATAAGCACGTATGACTATATTCAGAATACATGCTTACATTATATTGATGAATTGGAGCTAGTTCTGTGTCACCCTAGGTTATAATTGTTGCATGATGAATGCCATCCAACATAATTATCCATAATTGATCCATTGCCTATGAGCTTTTCACATATTGATCTTTGCTAAGTTACTTTTCTGTTGCCACTGTTACGATTACTACAAAACTGCTACTGTTAATTTTGCCACCGTTACCGTTACTTCCATACTACTTTGCTACTAAATACTTTGCTGCGATATTAAGTCTTTCAGGTGTGGTTGAATAGACAACTCAGCTGCTAATACTTGAGAATATTCTTTGGCTCCCCTTATGTCGAATCAATAAATTTGGGTTGAATACTCTACCCTCGAAAACTGTTGTGATCCCCTATACTTGTGGGTTATCAAGACCTTTTTTTTGGCGTCATTGCCGGGGAGCATAGCTCTATTCTCTGAGTCACTTGGGATTTATATCTATTGATCACTATGAAGAATCTGAAAGATACAAAAACCAAGATCTATCCCTCAACTACAAGGGGAGGTAAGGAACTGCCATCTAGCTCTGCACTTGATTCACCTTCTGTTTTGAGTAAGCTTGCGACACCTACACCTGCTATTGATTCTGATATGTCGCATGTTATTGATGATGCCACTTCTGCTATGCATGATGCTTTTGATGAAACTACTTCTCTGCTTGATAATACTGTGCCACTAGGGGAATTTCTTGATGAACAACTTGCTAGGGTTAGAGAGAATGAAATTGCTGAAACTGATGATATTATTGAAACTGAAGATTATGATTCTCCCCCTAGATATGAATTGCCTGTTGTACCTGAGGGTTATGTTATGGATGAAGAAACTGCTAGAGACTTTCTTGCTTGCAATGATAGGGATGATCTTAAGAAACTGTTAGCTAAGCTTAAAGAAAAGTCTTTGAATGCTAGAATGAAATATGATCCCAATTTTGCTACTTCACCTATCTTTATTACTGATAAGGATTATGAATTCTCTGTCGATCCTGAGTTAATTACTTTGGTTGAATCTGATCCTTTCTATGGCTATGAATCTGAAACTGTTGTGGCACATCTTACTAAATTGAATGATATAGCCACCCTATTTGCTCATGAGGAAAAAATTCGCTATTACTATATTATTAAATTGTTTCCCTTCTCATTAAAGGGTGATGCTAAGTTATGGTTTAATTCTCTTGCTCCTGGTTGTGTTCATAGACCTAGGATATGATTTACTACTTCTCTGCAAAATATTTCCCTGCTCATAAGAAACAAGCTGCCCTTCGGGAAATATTTAATTTTGTGCAAATTGAAGAAGAGAGTCTCCCACAAGCTTGGGGGAGGCTTCTCCAATTACTTAATGCTTTGCCTGATCATCCTCTCAAGAAAAATAAAATACTTGATATCTTTTATAATGGACTAACCGATGCTTCTAGGGACCACCTAGATAGTTGTGCTGGTTGTGTTTTCAGGGAAATAACTGTTGAGCAAGCTGAATTGCTATTGAATAATATATTGAGTAATGATAATGATTGGACACTTCCTGAACCAACTCCTAAGCCAACTCCGAAGAAAAGAGGTATTCTATTTCTCAGTCCTGAAGATATGCAAGAGGCAAAGAAATCTATGAAAAAAAGGTATTAAAGCTGAAGATGTTAAGAATCTACCGCCTATTGAAGAAATACATGGTCTTGATAACCCGACACAGGTAGTAGAGGTAAACTTTATTTATAGATTTGATGAAGGTGATATTCCTCATAATAAGTCTGCTAGTCAATGCTTGGATGAGTTTGATAATTTTATTGTTAAACAAGAAAACTTTAATGCTTATGTTAGTAGACAATTGAAACGTAGTGCTTACATGCTTGACCACTTGGGTGATTATATGAGTAGAACTGTTAATGATCTTAAGCTTATTAGTAAACATGCTTCCATGGTTACAACTCAAGTAGAACAAGTACTTAAGGCACAAGATGATTTGCTCAATGAGTTGAATAGTAAGAATAATGATAATGCTGTTAGGGTTATGACTAGAGGTGGTAGAATGACCCAGGAACCTTTGTATCCTGAGGGCCATCCTAAGAGAGTTGAGCAAGATTCTCAGAGAATTAATACTGATGCACCTAGTCCTAGTAATAAAAAGAAAAAGAAAACTGATAGGACTTTGCATGCTTCTAGTGAACCTGATGTAGACACACCTGAGAATCCAAATGATATTTCTATTTCTGATGCTGAGACACAATCTGGTGATGAACATGAACCTAGCGATAATGTTAATGATGATGTTCATGTTGATGCTCAACCTAGTAATGATAATGATGTTGATATAGAACCTGCTGTTGATCTTGATAACCCACAATCAAAGAATCAACGTTATGATAAGAGAGACTTCGTTGCTAGGAAACATGGTAAAGAAAGAGAACCATGGGTTTAGAAACCCATGTCCTTTCCTCCTAAACCATCCAAGAAAAAGGATGATGAGGATTTTGAGCGCTTTGCTGAAATGATTAGACCTATCTTTTTGCGTATGCGTTTGACTGATATGCTTAAAATGCCTCCTTATGCTAAGTATATGAAGGATATTGTTACAAACAAAAGAAAGGTACCGGAAGCTGAAATTTCCACCATGCTTGCTAATTATACTTTTAAGGGTGGAATACCAAAGAAACTTGGAGATCCAGGGGTACCAACTATGCCATGCTCCATTAAAAGAAACTATGTTAAAACTGCTTTATGTGATCTTGGAGCCGGTGTTAGTGTTATGCCTTTCTCTTTGTATCATAGACTTGAATTGAATAAATTGACACCTACTGAAATCACTTTGCAAATGGCCGATAAATCAACCGCTATACCCATCGGTATTTGTGAGGATGTGCCTGTTGTGGTTGCAAACGTTACTATCTTAACCGACTTTGTTATTCTTGATATTCCCGAGGATGACAGTATGTCGATCATCCTTGGTAGACCCTTTTTGAATACTACAGGGGCTGTTATTGATTGCAACAAAGGCAATGTCACTTTTCATGTTAATGGTAATAAGCATACGGTACACTTTCCGAAGAAACAACCTCAAGTTCATAGTATCAATTCTATTGGAAAAAATTCAACTATTACTATTGGAGGTTTTGAATTCCCCCTTCCTACTGTCAAAAAGAAATATGATATTCTTATTGTTGGGGACATACATATCCCCGTTGAGGTAACCTAGTGTTATTCGAAAATTCTCTGGTTTCATGTCATTCGGAAGAAGTTTGTTAATAAGACTTGATCAACCTTGTTAATGAATTCCTTTTGATGAGCATGAGATGGATGAATTTAGAAAGCACAACTTTCTGTACCTACTTTTTACTTTCTGTTATTTAGATTAAATAAAGCAAAAATAGTATTTTCTGTCTGTTTTCTGAATTATCCATACAATAAAAAAATGCCCCGAAAATAAAAGTTCTCCAAATGCCCTGAAAATTTAGTATGGTTTTTTATAGAATATTTGAAAATTTCTGGCACTGAACATGCACCAGGGGGCTGCACCAGGGGGCCACAAGGGTGAAGGGCGCGCCCTACCCCCCTGGGCATGCCCCCCGACCTTGTGGGTCCCACGTGGGTCCCCTCCACTTATTCCAGCACCCATCCACTTCGTCTTCCTACAGAAAAAATCATTCCATAGCTCAAACCCGTGTTCTTGCTCATTTTGTTGCCATTTTCGATCTCCTTGTGCAAAGCTCCATTTGCAAAACTGCTTTGGGGGATTGTTCTTCGGTATGTGACTCCTCCAATGGTCCAATTAGTTTTTGTTCTAGTGCTTTATTCATTGCAAATTTTTGCTGCTGTGGTGACCTTGTTCTTGAGCTTGCATGTCAAATTTATATGGTCTAAAGTAGTTTTTGTAGGGTAACGCAGCAGAAAACAAAAACCCCCCCCCCCCCCCCCCCCCCCCCCCCCCCCCCCCCCCCCCCCCCCCCCCCCCCCCCCCCCCCCCCCCCCCCCCCCCCCCCCCCCCCCCCCCCCCCCCCCCCCCCCCCCCCCCCCCCCCCCCCCCCCCCCCCCCCCCCCCCCCCCCCCCCCCCCCCCCCCCCCCCCCCCCCCCCCCCCCCCCCCCCCCCCCCCCCCCCCCCCCCCCCCCCCCCCCCCCCCCCCCCCCCCCCCCCCCCCCCCCCCCCCCCCCCCCCCCCCCCCCCCCCCCCCCCCCCCCCCCCCCCCCCCCCCCCCCCCCCCCCCCCCCCCCCCCCCCCCCCCCCCCCCCCCCCCCCCCCCCCCCCCCCCCCCCCCCCCCCCCCCCCCCCCCCCCCCCCCCCCCCCCCCCCCCCCCCCCCCCCCCCCCCCCCCCCCCCCCCCCCCCCCCCCCCCCCCCCCCCCCCCCCCCCCCCCCCCCCCCCCCCCCCCCCCCCCCCCCCCCCCCCCCCCCCCCCCCCCCCCCCCCCCCCCCCCCCCCCCCCCCCCCCCCCCCCCCCCCCCCCCCCCCCCCCCCCCCCCCCCCCCCCCCCCCCCCCCCCCCCCCCCCCCCCCCCCCCCCCCCCCCCCCCCCCCCCCCCCCCCCCCCCCCCCCCCCCCCCCCCCCCCCCCCCCCCCCCCCCCCCCCCCCCCCCCCCCCCCCCCCCCCCCCCCCCCCCCCCCCCCCCCCCCCCCCCCCCCCCCCCCCCCCCCCCCCCCCCCCCCCCCCCCCCCCCCCCCCCCCCCCCCCCCCCCCCCCCCCCCCCCCCCCCCCCCCCCCCCCCCCCCCCCCCCCCCCCCCCCCCCCCCCCCCCCCCCCCCCCCCCCCCCCCCCCCCCCCCCCCCCCCCCCCCCCCCCCCCCCCCCCCCCCCCCCCCCCCCCCCCCCCCCCCCCCCCCCCCCCCCCCCCCCCCCCCCCCCCCCCCCCCCCCCCCCCCCCCCCCCCCCCCCCCCCCCCCCCCCCCCCCCCCCCCCCCCCCCCCCCCCCCCCCCCCCCCCCCCCCCCCCCCCCCCCCCCCCCCCCCCCCCCCCCCCCCCCCCCCCCCCCCCCCCCCCCCCCCCCCCCCCCCCCCCCCCCCCCCCCCCCCCCCCCCCCCCCCCCCCCCCCCCCCCCCCCCCCCCCCCCCCCCCCCCCCCCCCCCCCCCCCCCCCCCCCCCCCCCCCCAAAGTTCATGAAGCAAGCATGAAGAAACTCAACACTCTCATGGTCTAAGGATTTATGCAAACATTAACTTCTCTGTGTTATAAACCATTAACTTATGACGAGTGTATCTCATAGCATAACATCAATCGGGTCGATTCAACACAAGTGTTCTACCAACAATTGTGCCCTCAAAATTGCCGGCATAGTCATGCCCATGGTCAGGAAAATAGAACCATCATGCAACACTTGAGCTAGTCTTAGAGGCAAGACTAGGAATACATTTTACCGTTTATTATTCCACACGTGCATATGAGTCTTCCTCCGAGCCTCGTTTTATTTGCAGACTCGAGAACCATAGCAGTTATAGCATGGAACATAAACCTAATTATGAACAGGGAGATAAATAATAGCATTTATTATTGCCTCTAGGGCATATCTCCTTCAGACTCCCACTTGCACTAGAGTCAATATCTAGTTAATGCTAATGCACTTTACACCTATGGCATACCGGTGTAAAATATGCTTCGCATGTGGTATAGCCTGATGTCCAACGGATCTGACAACTTCAGCTCCGTGTGTATCTCTGCATATCCTCGCGTTTTCATGCTTTCACAAAATTCATATTTTGTGTGGACTTGGCTTTGTATGTGTGTGAATCATTGGTCGAAACCTGATTCCTCAGACTAAGCTATGGAACAGCTATCTGCTATAGTGTCCCATTGACCAAAGCCATCTTGGAACCATACTAAGTTCATGAATGAACTATATGATTCAACACCTTGTTTGTCGCTTTGAAAGCGGCAACATACTTAGCCTCTGTTATAGAATTCGCCACAGTATCCTGTTTGGAAACAATTTCCAAACACCGTGGGGGGGGGGGGGGGGGGGGGGGGGGGGGGGGGGGGGGGGGGGGGGGGGGGGGGGGGGGGGGGGGGGGGGGGGGGGGGGGGGGGGGGGGGGGGGGGGGGGGGGGGGGGGGGGGGGGGGGGGGGGGGGGGGGGGGGGGGGGGGGGGGGGGGGGGGGGGGGGGGGGGGGGGGGGGGGGGGGGGGGGGGGGGGGGGGGGGGGGGGGGGGGGGGGGGGGGGGGGGGGGGGGGGGGGGGGGGGGGGGGGGGGGGGGGGGGGGGGGGGGGGGGGGGGGGGGGGGGGGGGGGGGGGGGGGGGGGGGGGGGGGGGGGGGGGGGGGGGGGGGGGGGGGGGGGGGGGGGGGGGGGGGGGGGGGGGGGGGGGGGGGGGGGGGGGGGGGGGGGGGGGGGGGGGGGGGGGGGGGGGGGGGGGGGGGGGGGGGGGGGGGGGGGGGGGGGGGGGGGGGGGGGGGGGGGGGGGGGGGGGGGGGGGGGGGGGGGGGGGGGGGGGGGGGGGGGGGGGGGGGGGGGGGGGGGGGGGGGGGGGGGGGGGGGGGGGGGGGGGGGGGGGGGGGGGGGGGGGGGGGGGGGGGGGGGGGGGGGGGGGGGGGGGGGGGGGGGGGGGGGGGGGGGGGGGGGGGGGGGGGGGGGGGGGGGGGGGGGGGGGGGGGGGGGGGGGGGGGGGGGGGGGGGGGGGGGGGGGGGGGGGGGGGGGGGGGGGGGGGGGGGGGGGGGGGGGGGGGGGGGGGGGGGGGGGGGGGGGGGGGGGGGGGGGGGGGGGGGGGGGGGGGGGGGGGGGGGGGGGGGGGGGGGGGGGGGGGGGGGGGGGGGGGGGGGGGGGGGGGGGGGGGGGGGGGGGGGGGGGGGGGGGGGGGGGGGGGGGGGGGGGGGGGGGGGGGGGGGGGGGGGGGGGGGGGGGGGGGGGGGGGGGGGGGGGGGGGGGGGGGGGGGGGGGGGGGGGGGGGGGGGGGGGGGGGGGGGGGGGGGGGGGGGGGGGGGGGGGGGGGGGGGGGGGGGGGGGGGGGGGGGGGGGGGGGGGGGGGGGGGGGGGGGGGGGGGGGGGGGGGGGGGGGGGGGGGGGGGGGGGGGGGGGGGGGGGGGGGGGGGGGGGGGGGGGGGGGGGGGGGGGGGGGGGGGGGGGGGGGGGGGGGGGGGGGGGGGGGGGGGGGGGGGGGGGGGGGGGGGGGGGGGGGGGGGGGGGGGGGGGGGGGGGGGGGGGGGGGGGGGGGGGGGGGGGGGGGGGGGGGGGGGGGGGGGGGGGGGGGGGGGGGGGGGGGGGGGGGGGGGGGGGGGGGGGGGGGGGGGGGGGGGGGGGGGGGGGGGGGGGGGGGGGGGGGGGGGGGGGGGGGGGGGGGGGGGGGGGGGGGGGGGGGGGGGGGGGGGGGGGGGGGGGGGGGGGGGGGGGGGGGGGGGGGGGGGGGGGGGGGGGGGGGGGGGGGGGGGGGGGGGGGGGGGGGGGGGGGGGGGGGGGGGGGGGGGGGGGGGGGGGGGGGGGGGGGGGGGGGGGGGGGGGGGGGGGGGGGGGGGGGGGGGGGGGGGGGGGGGGGGGGGGGGGGGGGGGGGGGGGGGGGGGGGGGGGGGGGGGGGGGGGGGGGGGGGGGGGGGGGGGGGGGGGGGGGGGGGGGGGGGGGGGGGGGGGGGGGGGGGGGGGGGGGGGGGGGGGGGGGGGGGGGGGGGGGGGGGGGGGGGGGGGGGGGGGGGGGGGGGGGGGGGGGGGGGGGGGGGGGGGGGGGGGGGGGGGGGGGGGGGGGGGGGGGGGGGGGGGGGGGGGGGGGGGGGGGGGGGGGGGGGGGGGGGGGGGGGGGGGGGGGGGGGGGGGGGGGGGGGGGGGGGGGGGGGGGGGGGGGGGGGGGGGGGGGGGGGGGGGGGGGGGGGGGGGGGGGGGGGGGGGGGGGGGGGGGGTCCTGAAACTCCACGGAAGGCATTTTTGGGATTTATAAAAAATACTGAGTGAAGAAAATACCAGAGGGGGCCCACACCCTGGCCACGAGGGTGGGGGCGCGCCCTACCCCCTGGGCGCGCCTCCCTGCCTCGTGGGCCCCCTGGCAGGCCTCCGGTGCCCATCTTCTGCTATATGAAGTCTTTCGTCCGAGAAAAAATCATAAGCAAGCATACGGGATGAAACTCCGCCGCCACGAGGCGGAACCTTGGCGGAACCAATCTAGGGCTCCGGCAGAGCTGTTCTGCCGGGGAAACTTCCCTCCGGGAGGGGGAAATCATCGCCATCGTCATCACCAACGATCCTCTCATCGGGAGGGGGTCAATCTCCATCAACATCTTCACCGGCACCATCTCCTCTCAAACCCTAGTTCATCTCTTGTATCCAATCTTTGTCCCAAAGCCTCAGATTGGTACCTGTGGGTGTAGGAGATATGCCCTAGAGGCAATAATAAATGTTATTGATTATCTCCCTGTTCATAATTATGTTTATGTCCCATGCTATAACTGCTATGGTTCTCGGGGGGGGGGGGGGGGGGGGGGGGGGGGGGGGGGGGGGGGGGGGGGGGGGGGGGGGGGGGGGGGGGGGGGGGGGGGGGGGGGGGGGGGGGGGGGGGGGGGGGGGGGGGGGGGGGGGGGGGGGGGGGGGGGGGGGGGGGGGGGGGGGGGGGGGGGGGGGGGGGGGGGGGGGGGGGGGGGGGGGGGGGGGGGGGGGGGGGGGGGGGGGGGGGGGGGGGGGGGGGGGGGGGGGGGGGGGGGGGGGGGGGGGGGGGGGGGGGGGGGGGGGGGGGGGGGGGGGGGGGGGGGGGGGGGGGGGGGGGGGGGGGGGGGGGGGGGGGGGGGGGGGGGGGGGGGGGGGGGGGGGGGGGGGGGGGGGGGGGGGGGGGGGGGGGGGGGGGGGGGGGGGGGGGGGGGGGGGGGGGGGGGGGGGGGGGGGGGGGGGGGGGGGGGGGGGGGGGGGGGGGGGGGGGGGGGGGGGGGGGGGGGGGGGGGGGGGGGGGGGGGGGGGGGGGGGGGGGGGGGGGGGGGGGGGGGGGGGGGGGGGGGGGGGGGGGGGGGGGGGGGGGGGGGGGGGGGGGGGGGGGGGGGGGGGGGGGGGGGGGGGGGGGGGGGGGGGGGGGGGGGGGGGGGGGGGGGGGGGGGGGGGGGGGGGGGGGGGGGGGGGGGGGGGGGGGGGGGGGGGGGGGGGGGGGGGGGGGGGGGGGGGGGGGGGGGGGGGGGGGGGGGGGGGGGGGGGGGGGGGGGGGGGGGGGGGGGGTCAATATGGGTGTCCACGGCTCCGATGCTGATCATTGATCGGAAAGAGTTTCGGTCATGTCTATACTTCACCGAACCTATAGGGTCACACGCTTAAGGGTCATCTATCTGCTGAATACTAGACAGGGAGTCTGAGAGAAAATCACCGAAAAAGTTTCGGACGAAACGGAAACGTTCCGGAGAGAATATCGGAATAGTTCCGGTGAAACCGAAAAGTTGTTTCGGGGTATTCCATAAAGTCAAAATAGTTTCGGGACATGCCTGATAATTCTTGGAGGGTGCCAGAATCATTCTGGAAACTTTCTGGAATTTTCCGGGATGAAAACCGGAAATGTTCCGGCACTGCCGAAACCGCTTCAGATGCTTTTCGCAGATGAAATCACTAAACTGGAATTGTTCCAGAACGCGTTGAAAATTATTTTGGTGGGTATTGGAATTGTTCTAAGCCCACATAAATATTTTCAATTCATTCGGACGCTGAAAAATGTCGTCGTGAATAGTGAAAATAGATTTTGATATTTTTGGAAAAGCACCTTTTTGGAAATTCCAAAAAGGCCTTCTAGAAGGGGAAGGAGGGCATGGCACCTCATGGGGGGGTGGTCCCCCCCAAGGGTGGCCGGCCAAGGAGGTGGAGCACCATGGTGCTCCACATGTCACTCCCATATGGCATATTCCCTTTTGGAAAGGGATATTCCAAGGGCACTTTGGGGTTTTTTGTATGACAATTCTACCCCTTGGCTATCCTATAAATAGGAGGTCATATGGCTGCCATTTCCCCATCCTAAGCTCTCATACACATGCCATGACTTGTCTGGCTTCTCTCTCCCTCCCACGAAAAGAGTTTTCGTAGAGCCGAAAGGCTGTCTGGGTTCCGGTGGGAACTAGTTCTGGACGGCGAAGCCCTGCCGGATAGATGACACCGTATGTGTGCAACTCTGTAGAGAGATCATAGTTTCGGTCTTAGTTCGAGAGTGCCTCCCGAAGGGCTGTCCGAGTTACAGTTGGAGTTTTGGGTGTCCTCCCGAAGGGCTGTCCGGGTGACCGTTCGAGTTTCGAAGGTCCTCCCGGAGGGCTGTCCGCGACACCGTCCGAGGGACTGTTCGACCGCCTCCCGGAGGGCTGTCCGAAGGCCAGATGATGGAGTACATCCTCGCGGTTGGGAGGTTGTAAATCCTAGCTGCGGGGATCTGCACCACCGATCATCATCGACTCTTCTTCCGCTGCGCTACGAGTCGGTAACGAAAATGAGGGGGGGGGGGGGGGGGGGGGGGGGGGGGGGGGGGGGGGGGGGGGGGGGGGGGGGGGGGGGGGGGGGGGGGGGGGGGGGGGGGGGGGGGGGGGGGGGGGGGGGGGGGGGGGGGGGGGGGGGGGGGGGGGGGGGGGGGGGGGGGGGGGGGGGGGGGGGGGGGGGGGGGGGGGGGGGGGGGGGGGGGGGGGGGGGGGGGGGGGGGGGGGGGGGGGGGGGGGGGGGGGGGGGGGGGGGGGGGGGGGGGGGGGGGGGGGGGGGGGGGGGGGGGGGGGGGGGGGGGGGGGGGGGGGGGGGGGGGGGGGGGGGGGGGGGGGGGGGGGGGGGGGGGGGGGGGGGGGGGGGGGGGGGGGGGGGGGGGGGGGGGGGGGGGGGGGGGGGGGGGGGGGGGGGGGGGGGGGGGGGGGGGGGGGGGGGGGGGGGGGGGGGGGGGGGGGGGGGGGGGGGGGGGGGGGGGGGGGGGGGGGGGGGGGGGGGGGGGGGGGGGGGGGGGGGGGGGGGGGGGGGGGGGGGGGGGGGGGGGGGGGGGGGGGGGGGGGGGGGGGGGGGGGGGGGGGGGGGGGGGGGGGGGGGGGGGGGGGGGGGGGGGGGGGGGGGGGGGGGGGGGGGGGGGGGGGGGGGGGGGGGGGGGGGGGGGGGGGGGGGGGGGGGGGGGGGGGGGGGGGGGGGGGGGGGGGGGGGGGGGGGGGGGGGGGGGGGGGGGGGGGGGGGGGGGGGGGGGGGGGGGGGGGGGGGGGGGGGGGGGGGGGGGGGGGGGGGGGGGGGGGGGGGGGGGGGGGGGGGGGGGGGGGGGGGGGGGGGGGGGGGGGGGGGGGGGGGGGGGGGGGGGGGGGGGGGGGGGGGGGGGGGGGGGGGGGGGGGGGGGGGGGGGGGGGGGGGGGGGGGGGGGGGGGGGGGGGGGGGGGTGGCAATCTTCGCAAAGGTGAACACCGACGCGAATGCCGGAGACGAAGAAATTAAGACTTCTCCGTCAGAAAGGGCTATACCATATCATGCTATTGTGAATTGCCTGAGATGTTTATCCCTTATGATGCACCCTTCTTGATTGCGCGGTAGTCGCTTTTATTAGGGTGATCTCTCACTTCAAAAATATCAAGTAGTTAGTGTTCTCCCAAGTGTAGCACCGTCACGGCACCTATCTTTTCGGGGTGCGCCGTGTCACACGGGTACGAACGATTAGAGAAGTGTGAGGCGGGTGAGTTGAGACCTCGCAGCGAGATCACTTGGTTGTCTTGACGTTCAGGCATGACCGTCATGAGCTCGAAACACACGCATCGAAAGATGAACAAGAATCGCATAGAGATGTGATTGGCAAGTTGGCCTACCGGTTGAGATTTTTGTCATCAGTGGTGTTACACCAATGGCGAACAATTAAAATGCGGATCTTGAATCACTCAAAATCAATTATGAGAGATATTGATTTGAGTGGGAGCGCACTGTTGAATTAACTTGTTTAATTCTCAGTGCAATTAATTTTGAACACTGTCTAAGTGTGGTTTGCATAATAGTTATAGAATTATGGCTCGCATTTCCACCTTCCCTATTAAAATTGAATAGCTGTTAAATATCTGGTTAAAACTTTACGGTTGGTAACGTAATGTGAGGATTGTCCTCAAGAGTGCCGAGAAGAACTTTGTCCTATCGCATACTTTCGGTATTCTCCCGCTAATGCTATGGATCATGTGACTCTCGTCCTTCGATCCAAAAAGCTAGAATTCCGTTTTCAGTCAAGTGCAATATGTTTGCTTCCATGGGACCCAAACTTCGAAAGTTTGGATAGTTATTTGATATTCATGGAATCTGAAAATCATTTTCAGAGACAAACAAAGGCTAAAAGATATATGATATCCATAGCAATGTTTGTTTTGCAAAACATTAGTAAAAGTGTTTACTGGGCTTTTGACTGATAAGAGAGGGATCCAGTAGAACGCCTGTCATATGATGAAAGGTGAATAAAACAACAACTTAAAGAGAAAGGAAGTGTCCGAAGGGTGTTAGTGAGACTTTCACGCCTAGGAAGTCCGGGGCTAACGCCACTCTTAAGTTGAGTGCTTCTTCTGAGAGTAGGAGAAATACTTAAAGTTAAACTGTTAGAAGTATAAAGGCAAAAAGAAAGAAGACTGGAATATCCAGCTCATGTATGAATGTCATACAAGTTTTTGATGTATAGAAGGCTGGTCAAAGATATAGTTCTTGGGAATTATGATTAAATTGTTAATCACCGATTCTTGGGTATTGTGAGTTAATCACAAAGATACCCGCTCGATTGCATTCTGTTGCAACTCGATGTAAGAACTACCATGGCCTGAAAGACTATCCAGGAATGAGGTTTAGGTATACACAGGGAATATAGTAAATGTTACTATACCTTCCATTGGTGTATTACCGTCTGTATTTATTTTCATAATTCATTTAGAGTTTCAAACACTCTAGCCCTTTGCATAAGAGATCTTGCAAGAAGGTTGTTCATAAGAGAACTTTTTGATGTTCGAAGTTATGAATAACATAAGGGCCATACTTTCATTATGAATGAAATGTATGTTATGAATATTGATAATAATACATTACCTCAAGATTTACTTTCATAATTCATTTTAGAGTTTTATACACTCTAGCCCATTGCATAGAGTTTGTTGCAAAAGGGTTGTTCATAAAAGAACAATTGTTGTTCGGGATTATGAATAACATGAAGGGCCATGCTTCCATCTAGGATGGAATGTGTGTTATGAATATTGATGGTAATATGATACATCCATAACACTGACACTAAATGTCGTAAGACTAAAAGAATTCCACACATGTGTGGCACTGCATTTGGTCACATTGGAGAAACCCGCACGGAAAATTCCATCATGGTGGTTTTTGAAGTCTTTTGATTATGAATCATCTGACCCTTGCAACTTTCCTCCAAAAGGTGAAGTGACTGAAAAACCGTTCATAGGCCATAAGGAACGAGCAACAAACTTATCGGTGATCATACATTATGATGTGTGGGGGGGGGGGGGGGGGGGGGGGGGGGGGGGGGGGGGGGGGGGGGGGGGGGGGGGGGGGGGGGGGGGGGGGGGGGGGGGGGGGGGGGGGGGGGGGGGGGGGGGGGGGGGGGGGGGGGGGGGGGGGGGGGGGGGGGGGGGGGGGGGGGGGGGGGGGGGGGGGGGGGGGGGGGGGGGGGGGGGGGGGGGGGGGGGGGGGGGGGGGGGGGGGGGGGGGGGGGGGGGGGGGGGGGGGGGGGGGGGGGGGGGGGGGGGGGGGGGGGGGGGGGGGGGGGGGGGGGGGGGGGGGGGGGGGGGGGGGGGGGGGGGGGGGGGGGGGGGGGGGGGGGGGGGGGGGGGGGGGGGGGGGGGGGGGGGGGGGGGGGGGGGGGGGGGGGGGGGGGGGGGGGGGGGGGGGGGGGGGGGGGGGGGGGGGGGGGGGGGGGGGGGGGGGGGGGGGGGGGGGGGGGGGGCGCCCAACCATGTTCTATCTTTTCTTAACATTTGGAATATGGGGATTGTGTAAGATGTTTACAAACCTATTCCAAATCAGGCAAGTGCTACTTTGTAGGTTATCCCAAAATGTTGGGTATTCCCCCACCACTATACCAAGGCAAAAGGTTTTGCCACAAAAACGGTATGCTTTTAAAGAGAATAGTTCTTGCAAAAGGTGAGTGGGAGGACAGTGCAACTCGACGAGATAACAAGTATCTTCATCATCAGGTCAAAGGAAAGGAACCTTGGAAGTGATTCCAAAGTTTCCTACTGCGACTGATACGGAAGCCTCTACATGAGATGTATGGACTTCGGTCGAACTTGCAGCTGAACCACGTAGGCAAAACGTGTGCAAACCTCTCAGGTGCGCATACGAGATATTGTTGTTAGACAACAATATACCTACGATACACAAGGAAGCATTGATGGGCCCTGACTCCGGAATTGGCTAAATGCCAAATACAATCCGAGATAGTCCCCATATAAGTGATTCAAGATTAAAAACTTGATACACCTTTCGGAAGACTTAGAGTCTGCCGAATATTTATGGAACTATAACTGATACGGATAAAAATGTTTTATCCATAAAGCTCGACTTGTTGCAATAACAAATTCAAGGAGTTGACTACGATGAGATTGTCGGGGGGGGGGGGGGGGGGGGGGGGGGGGGGGGGGGGGGGGGGGGGGGGGGGGGGGGGGGGGGGGGGGGGGGGGGGGGGGGGGGGGGGGGGGGGGGGGGGGGGGGGGGGGGGGGGGGGGGGGGGGGGGGGGGGGGGGGGGGGGGGGGGGGGGGCAGAGTTCCAGCAATGGACAGAAGAGAGCAAAGTGGAGTTGGAATCTTCGTTTTGATGAAATAGTCAAAAGAGTTTGACTTCATCAATGGGTAACGAAGATGCTTGTTGTTACAAGAAAGTAAGTGGGAGCATAATGATATTTCTAAAAACCTTGTGTGCTTGACACATTGTTAAATTGGAAATAAATTTCTTGACACGAATTAGGACTTCATTTGAAAATAGTTTTTTGATGAAGTGCCTAGGCTATATACCCTTGCTATTAGGCATGATGATCTATGGAGATAGATTTGCCTAATGGGGCTAAGCAAATAAAATACATATTGGCAAGATGCTAAAATAGTTTAGCACTAAAAACGTCAAGGAGTGATTCTTGCCGAAGTCACATGGAAAG
>JAAAWM010010282.1:0-37547 GCA_036873465.1 Thinopyrum obtusiflorum | reverse complement strand
GTTACATAAGTATGAATGTTCTTGCATTCTTTACAGACTGTACTGTTTTGGCAGATTGCTGTTATGGTTGCATTGTTTGCATATGTTTGCTTGTTTAATGATTCTATTTGAGGATAGGACTATTAAATATGCAGAGGCATTTAGTATGCAATTTTAAATTATAATTGTAGTGATTTGCTACAGTAGAGAATGATAAGGTGTTGCATTGATTTATACTAACTTATCTCACGAGTTCTTGTTGAGTTTTGTGTGGATGAAATTTTTTAAGATTCAGGGAAACCGTGATATAAAAGGAATTAAGGAGACAAAAAAGCTCAAGCTTGGGGATGCCCAAGGCATCCCAAGATAATATTTCAAGAAGTCTCAAGCATCTAAGCTTGGGGATGCCCCGGTAGGCATCCCACCTTTCTTGATCAACAATTATCGGTTAGTATCAGTTGATCCTAAGTTTTTGCTTCTTCACATGACGTGTGCTATTGTTGGAATGTCATTTTATTTTGTTTTTGCTTGATGTTTTAATAAAATACTTAGATCTGAAAGTTTTTAAATAAGAGAGAGTCCACAATTAGCTACCTATTTACTCAACTACTCACTTGATCTTCACCTATATCTTTTTGGAGTACCTTGTATTTACTCTTGTGCTTCACTTATATCCTATGAGAAAATTATTGAATGAATTGAATATCATGAAGTTGAAATTATATCATGCCTAGTGGTAGCTTCACATTGGGTTTAGAAAGTGAAATCTTTTGAAGCTTGACAATCACAATATTGGTCATACAAGCAATTCATGAATAATTAGTATAAGGAAGAGAACTTTCACATGCAAATATATTATCTTGGACATCTTCTATGATTGTGAATACCATTAATTATTTTCAAACTTGAGCAAATTAGTTGAAGTTGGACAAGGAAGACAACATAATGAGTTATGGTTGTGTATATTTACATAGAAGTTATATTGTCATGGATCCTCCAACATGTGGTGTTTGCCTAGGATCTTTTGCTAGCCAAAAAATTCGTACTAAGTAGAGATACTACTTGTGCATCCAAAAACCCTTAAACCCAGTTTCTTGCCATGAGTGTCCACCATACCTACCTATGGATTGAATAAGATCCTTCAAGTAAGTTGTCATCGGTGCATAAAGCAATAAAAATTGCTCCTAAATATGGTTGATCTTTTATTGTAAGGGAAAATTGAGCGTTGTACAAACTTGTGATGGCAAAGTAATAAAAGCGACGGACTGCATAATAAAGGTTGCCATCATAAGGGGCAACGTGACGTTCCTTTGCATTTAGAGTTTGGGCATCCAAATAAAAAGCGCATGACAACCTCTGCTTCACTCTGCTAAGGGCCTATCTATTACTTTTTCAGTATTTACTTTTATGCAAAGTTAATAGTATGAATTCTCATTTCGACCTCAATTATTCTCTAGTTGGCAAGCATCATGTGGTGGGGAAAGATCTAGGCACATATGTCATGGGAAACCACGGCCACCTATGGGGCCATGAGCCCCTTTTGGTTCGGCGGGGGGATGGGCACGTTGCACAAAGAGCAGAGAAGCATAACACAGCACGACAGAGATCACACGGGCAGTTTTAGCCAGGTTCGGGCCTCCGCGAGGCATAAAGCCCTACTCCTGCTTTGGTGGATTGATGGTGGAAAATGGCGTAAAACGCAACACTCTTGCCCGGCAGGGTTGCCTCGGGGCGAGAGTGGATACGCGCATATGAATGTGTGAGGGTCCGAATCCTTTATACGGTTGCCATGGGCCTGGTTTTATAGATGATGGGGTCACCACGGTGGCAAATCAGTCTTTACATACTGATTAGATAGCAAACAATGCTATCGTACCTAACTCTACAGACTGACTGAGCGCATTAAATGCGCCGCTCAGTGTCACATCACAGCATGCCCGGCAGGCCTTGCCGGGCTATTTTGCCAGCTTCGCGCCTGCTTGCTTGACACGTCTCAGGACGAGTGTCGTTTTGAGGTATTTTCTGTAGGATGTGGCTGCCATGTGGCAGGAAGAAGCCACTTAGTCACTTAGGAGCTTGACACCGCACTGATCGATGACGTGCGTCGTTGTGAGGTGGTGCGGTGGAGTGGTTTGTCTCCGTGAGCCCCGGCAGGCCGTGAGGTGGTGCGGTGGAGTGGTTTGTCTCCGTGAGCCCCGACAGGCCTGCTAGGGCGATCTTGGAGGCTTGCTTCCGGGGTAACCCCAACCTTGCCAGGCTCGCCTACTCGGCAAGGGAGGTTCTTCTCGTAGTGGTATCTTGTCTTTCTGGCTAGTCTTGCTCTTGTTGGTCTACACTTTGATCCTTCAAAGAACTGATCCCTCGTGCTTTGATCTGATCTTGGTGCTGTAATCTTGTTCTTGGGCGTGTGCACAATCTGGGCAACGGGCCCAGGGTTTGTTGCACCGATAGGAGCCCCCGGGCCTGGCCTGAACACGCTACCGGGTGTCGTCGGGGTAGGCCCTAACCAGTGCACAGGCAGGGGCGTAGAGGTGGCTGGCCCCTTGAGATCTTCTTTGCTTCTTCATTAACCTGAGCCCGGGCCAGTTTCCGGTTTTCCCGCATGTCGTGCTGAACATTATGGGAAAATCCAGATCATGACCCGTGGATTACCCACACCCCACGATCACAGGGTAGAAACTGCCATCCCACTTGCCTCCCGCCCTGGGTGCATCTCCATGTGTACTACCTGCATTGCATAGGGTAGGTGGCAGATGCGAAGGGTGCGGGGACGGGCGCCATGGCAGAAAACCAGGCATCGTTGGTTGGCGCAGAAGGTCGGCTCTGATTCCCCAAGCCGTCGAAGGCGCAAGGAAGCCGCATTAGGGGAGCGGGGCGGTTGCTTTCTGAATGAGAAGCCAGCCCCTGCCTCATTCCCCTATAAAAGGGGGCAGGAGTGGTGTGTTTGCTCAGACACTTTCCTTCTCTCTTTCCTCAAACTTTCTTCACTCGCCATGGCGAGAGGACGAGGACGCGGTGGTGCTCCAGTGGCACGAGAGCTTCTGCTCGACAGCGTCTCCCTCCTCCTCCTGATGACGCGGGGGCGGAACCCGCCGTGAGAGGGGGAGGGAGAGGATGAGGCTGCGGTCGTCGTGGCGCCCGAGGAGGAGGAGGACGGGGCGATGCCCTGATCGCGCCCCCATCAGACGCTCCTCCTCCGTTGGAGGGCCACGATGGAGACCATCCTCTGGAGTTCATCATCAGGCTATATAAGCCTCCGCACGGCCGCCTCCGCCTCCCTACTCCATTTGCAAGGGTGATGGAGCTTGAGCAACCGCGAGCGTTGAGGCTGCATATGAGGGGCTGCGGGAATGGCAGCATACGGGTGGATGTAGATTTCCCCGCCCCTCATGTCATGTACTTCCGTTGAGGCTGGAAGACTTTTGCTCGTGCCCATAGCTTGTCGGAAGGGCACGTCCTCCATTTTAAGTTAATGGAGGACGGTTTCCTTTCCGTCAAAGTTTTTGGGAGCTCGGGTGCTCGCTTAGGGTGCTGCGCGGAGAGCTCGACCGATGACGAAAGCTCCTCCTTGAGCGATAGCGATGAGGAGGACAGTGACGACGATGACGACGGCACCGACCGGGAGGGTAATGACTCTGACTCCGGCTGAGCATCAGCCGAACCGTCACCGTCAGGCGGTGGCAGCACCATCTGCATCTGCACCTCCTCTTCGGCAAGGTGATTTGCCGGGGAGTTGGGAGCAGGGGTGGAGGTGGTGCCTCTGGCTCCTCCAGCAGCCTTCCAGCTGGACCCCGGCAGGCTTCCTCGCGGGCTGCAGCTCCGTTCGCCCTGCCGCATCTTGCTGGCCCTGGTGGTGGTGGTTGATGGGTCGCCTCCGCCGATCTCTTCACCATCGCCTTCGTCTGTGCCCTCCCGCCTCCACCGGGCTACCTCTCCTGGAGCCCGACAGGGTCAGGCTGGGCTTCTGCCCATGCACTCCTTTTGCCCTCTTCACGTCCTGCTGCAGTGCCTAGGAGGAGAGGGACAAGAAAGGGCATCACTGGGCACTTATCTTTTTTCAATCTTAAATCTGTAGGCACTTGCCAAATTTTAGTTCAACTTATGTAATCTCTTGAATCCATGTTTGTGTCCTGTAAGGTCAGTACTTGTTTGATCAGCATATTAATGAAAAAGATAAACCTTGCCGGGGGCTCGTGCATGTAATATGTCCATGCAGAGGTGGAACGCCTCTATACTTTTAAGTAAACAAGTTTCCCCTGGCAAACTACCCTGCCAGTACCCTCAGTTTTGTTGCCGTGGAGTTAGGCCTACCAGGCACAAATTGTGAAGAGGGACCAACCCCCCGCCAACCTTTTTTCACCAAAGGCCACTGCGAGTATCCTGACCGAAGCAACGTTCGAGTCAAGGAATGGGAGCACCTAAGTTTCAAAAAGCGGCAAGGTTTTCTTATGCACAAGTCCTCACTTACAGAACACATATGGATAAGAGAAAGAACTTATCTGTTTGGCTTGCCGGAGGTCGCAGTGTAGGCTTATCTTTCCATCTCCTCTTGGGGACCAAGTCCTCGACAAGAGCCTGTAGTTTATGCAGATGAAAATGATGCCAGATGCGATCTTATCTACATGAACATGCGATGCCCATGAAATGCTTATGCATGCATGCAACTTATCGGGGGCCCCCAGCGCTTCATTTATTTCTCTGTTGCTCAGGGTCTGTGGTTGGCTTTGTACAAGGGGTTACATGCAACTGAGGCAAGGCCTGTACAAAAGGGTGGCTGCCGGGCAGTTCCCGACAGCCGGGCCTTACGGGTAGAACTTGCGGAGATGCTCATTATTCCATGTGTTTTGCAATTGAATGCTATCTCAAGTCTCCAGACGGACTGCGCCAGGTCTGGTGACTCCTACTACCCGGTAAGGGCCTTCCCACTTTGGCGTCAACTTGTTTGCACCCTTGGCAGACTGAACGTGCCTAAGGACAAGGTAGCCTTCCTCAAAACACCGGGCGTGAAACCTGCGGCTATGATAGCGACGCAGGGCTTGCTGGTAGCGTGCAGCACACGTAGCAACCCGGAGACGGTTCTCCTCGAGAAGCACAGCGTCATCACGCCGGTGCTGATCCTGTGCTACTTAATCATAGGTAAGCACTCGAGGTGACCCATAAATGAGTTCCATGGGGATAACTGCTTCTGCCCCATAGACTAGGGAGAAGGGAGTCTGCCCGGTAGCTCGATTTGGTGTCGTTCTAAGGGATCAAAGAACCACCGGCAGCTCGTCGATCCATCGCCTGCCGCACTTCTATAGCTTATCAAATGTTCTCATCTTGAGTCCTCGCAACACTTCAGCGTTCTCCCTCTCAGCTTGTCCATTGCTTCTGAGATGTGCAACAGAGGCAAATGAGATCTTGCTTCCGAGGGCATGAACATATTGCATGAAGGCGCGGCTCGTGAACTGGGTGCCGTTGTCGGTGATGACCCGGGCAGGGACCCCGAAGCTGCACACCAATCCTTTCAAGAACTTGATAGTTGACTGAGCAGTCACCTTTCTCACAGCTTCTACTTCTGGCCACTTTGTAAACTTGTCGATTGTAACAAACAAGAATTCAAAGCCCCCGGCAGCTCGGGGGAAAGGGCCGAGGATATCGAGCCCCCAGACCAAAAACGGCCATGACAAAGGGATTGTCTGAAGAGCTTGAGCAGGCAAATGGATGTTCTTGGAATGGAACTAGCAGGCTTCACATTTGGTGACTAGCTCGACCGCATCTTGGAGGGCTGTGGGCCAATAGAATCCTTGCCGGAATGCTTTCACAACCAACGCCCTTGATCCAATGTGGGAGCCGCACATGCCTTTGTGTATTTCTGCCAGCTGTTCCTTTCCTTCTTCCCGACAAATGCACTTCAATTTCACACCCTTGGGCCTCCTTCTGTATAGTGTACCATCGACAAACTGATACATACTGGCCCTCCGGGCTACTCTTTCAGCTTCTTCTTGCTCTTTGGGAAGTTCTCCGGTTTGGAGGAAGTGGACTATGTGCCTTGCCCAAGTTGGATCCTGGGGCTCGTCAACGAGGACTAGCGGCACCTCCTCATTCATGGGAGCGCGTTCCTCGACCGCAGGGACCAGTGGCCCGGCAGGAGGCTGCAGCCTGGCAATCGAAGGGGAGTTTTTTCTGGGAGGGTCCCTGCCAGGAGCCTCGGGAGGCTCTACCGGGAGAGGCTTACCGGAGTCCAATTTCCTCATTTTTCGGGCCATTGTTGCCAGGGATATGGAGGGCTGAGTAAGACGGAGAACAAAAGTTCCTAGTTCCACAGGAAGCTTCTGCGCAGCGTAGTTTGATAGATGATCAGCAATGCTATTTTCCGCATGGGGTACGTGCTCTATTTGCAATCCGTCAAAGTGCTCATCCAGTCTTCTCACTTCCTCAACGTATGCCTCCATCAATGAACTTTGGTAATCCTTGTTGACTTGTCTCACCACAAGTTGTGAATCTCCTCGAATGATCAGCTTCTTGGTTCCCAATTCAGTGGCAATCCTGAGCCCGGCAAGGAGCCCTTCATACTCTACTGTATTGTTGGTCGCCTCCTCCCGGGGAAAATGCATCTGGATGACATACTTCAGGTGCTCTCCAGTGGGAGAAATGAGAAGCACGCCAGCCCCTGCACCTTGTAGGGAGAAGGCACCATCGAAATACATGATCCATTCTTGGGGTGCTTCCTTGCCGGGAATAACTGTTTCCAGCACTTCTTCATCAGGGGTTGGCATCCATTCTGCAATAAACTCGGCCAATGCCCTACTCTGAATGGTTGATGTGCTTTCAAATTTCAGGCCAAAGCTGGATAACTCCAATGTCCACTCCACTATTCTTCTGGTAGCCTCAGGGTTTTGGAGTATCCTTTGCAAAGGAATGCGGGTGACAACCATGATATCATGGGCTTGGAAGTAGTGGCGCAGTTTCCTTGAGGCCATGACAAGGCCAAAAATCAACTTTTGCACACCAAGGTACCTGGATCTAGCCCCCTGCAATAGGGAGCTGACGAAGTACACTGCGCGCTGCACCACTTTCTTCCTTGCCGCATCCTTGGGGTTGTCTCCGCTGCTGCACTCTTCTTTGTCCTGATCCATATCTGGCCTTGCCGGGCTGTTCTCACTCTCCGCCTGGAAGGGACACTAGCTGAGGCTGCTGCTTCCTCCACTTCCCGCAGTGCCACTAGTGCTGCACTAACCACTTGATTAGTTGCCGCCAGGTATAGCAGCAACTACTCTTGTGGTTTGGGAGCAACCAAAGTGGGTACAGAGGACAAGTAGGTCTTCAAATCTTGCAGTGCTGTATCTGCTTCCGGAGTCCACTTCATGGGTCCTGCCTTGTTCAAGATTTTGAAGAATGGCAAGGCACGCTCGGCAGACTTGGAGATGAATCTGCTAAGCGCGGCAACGCATCCTGTCAAACGCCTCACATCCTTAACTGTCTTAGGTGCCTGAATCTGCTCGATAGCCTTGATCTTATCAGGGTTGGCCTCTATCCCGCGATGGGACATGAAGAAACCAAGTAGCTTGCCGGAGGGAACGCCAAACACGCACTTCTTCGGGTTCAGCTTCAAGTTGATCTTGCGTAGATTAGCAAACGTCTCTTCTAAATCCTGGATGAGGGTTGATGTGTCCTTGGTCTTGACCACAATATCATCCATATAAGCTTCAATGTTCCTGTGCAACTGTGATTCAAAACCAATCTGGACTGCTCTTGCAAAAGTAGACCCGACACTCTTCAACCCGAAAGGCATGCGCACGAAGCAGTATGTGCCACATGGGGTGATGAATGAGGTCTCCTCTTCGTCTTCCTTGGACATAAAAATCTGATGATATCTAGACTACGCATCCAGAAAGGAGAGCAAATCACATCCTGAAGTGGAATCCACAATATGGTCCATGCGCGGCAAGGGAAATGGGTCCTTCGGGCAGGCCTTGTTAAGATATGTGAAATCTATGCAAAGCCTCCATTTTCCGTTAGCCTTGCATACGCCCACTGGGTTTGCTAACCATGTTGGATGTAGTACTCCTCTGACCAAACCAGCTGCCTCAAGTTTCTTGATTTCCTCTGCAATGAATTGCTGCCACTCTGTCAGATTCCGGGCTCCGCAGACCTTGGATAGATTCAAACTCTATGGTCCGTGCGAAGAACTTAACCTCCCCAGTTTGCCAACTCAATGATCCCACGGCCTAGCTCGATGAACTGGAAGGAAATGGGACACAACAGTTTACCCAGGTTCGGGCCACCTTGCGGTGTAAAACCCTACTCCTGCTTTGTGGTGGATTAGCCTCAAGGTGGGCTGAGGATGAACTAGTATAGTGGAAGAACAACCTCAGGAGGTGTGTTTCTTGGTTGAGCTGGTGGGTGTGAGGATGGACTGGATCCAGATCCCCTTCTACGTTGGTGGCTAGGCTCTATTATAGTGGCCTTGGTCCTCTTCCCAAATGAAGGCGGGAAGGGATCCCACAACGGCCAAATTCAAAGGGAGACAACTAGTACATCTTATCCTGACAAAAGGTAGTCTTCTCCTGCAAAGCTTCAGGTCATGACGCCGTGGTGGGCTCGGCGATGACTTCAGTCCTTTCATCCTGGTGGTCTTGGTCTTGTAGCATGGAAATGGAAACCTTTGGCTGATTCCTCGGGACACCGCGCCGACGCTTGCCTCCTTAGCACCAAAGAGGAAACCTGCTGTTGTCGGATTCTGGGTTCCGGCAAACCCTTGAGGTTCAAACATTGGGGTGCGCATGAAGATCTCTCTCTCTCTCTAGCTCACTCTCGTAATGATCTCAAGGCTTAACTCGATGAACCCAAAGAACAAGAGACACGAGGGTTTATACTGGTTCGGGCCACCGTTGTGGTGTAATACCCTACTCCAGTGTGGTGCGGTAGACTGCCTTGCAGGCTGAGGATGAACAAGTACAAGGGAAGAACAACCTCCTGAGGAGAGGTGTTCTTGAGCTCGATGAGCTTGTGTGCTGAGGATGGTCTGAATGATCCCTCCCCTTGCTAGGGTGGTGGCTAGGCCTATTTATAGTGGCCCGGGTCCTGTTCCCAAATATTAGGCGGGAAGGGATCCCACAATGGCCAGTTTGAAGGGGGACAACTAGTACAAGTTATCCTGACAAAAGGTGGTCCCCCCCCCCCCCCCCCCCCCCCCCCCCCCCCCCCCCCCCCCCCCCCCCCCCCCCCCCCCCCCCCCCCCCCCCCCCCCCCCCCCCCCCCCCCCCCCCCCCCCCCCCCCCCCCCCCCCCCCCCCCCCCCCCCCCCCCCCCCCCCCCCCCCCCCCCCCCCCCCCCCCCCCCCCCCCCCCCCCCCCCCCCCCCCCCCCCCCCCCCCCCCCCCCCCCCCCCCCCCCCCCCCCCCCCCCCCCCCCCCCCCCCCCCCCCCCCCCCCCCCCCCCCCCCCCCCCCCCCCCCCCCCCCCCCCCCCCCCCCCCCCCCCCCCCCCCCCCCCCCCCCCCCCCCCCCCCCCCCCCCCCCCCCCCCCCCCCCCCCCCCCCCCCCCCCCCCCCCCCCCCCCCCCCCCCCCCCCCCCCCCCCCCCCCCCCCCCCCCCCCCCCCCCCCCCCCCCCCCCCCCCCCCCCCCCCCCCCCCCCCCCCCCCCCCCCCCCCCCCCCCCCCCCCCCCCCCCCCCCCCCCCCCCCCCCCCCCCCCCCCCCCCCCCCCCCCCCCCCCCCCCCCCCCCCCCCCCCCCCCCCCCCCCCCCCCCCCCCCCCCCCCCCCCCCCCCCCCCCCCCCCCCCCCCCCCCCCCCCCCCCCCCCCCCCCCCCCCCCCCCCCCCCCCCCCCCCCCCCCCCCCCCCCCCCCCCCCCCCCCCCCCCCCCCCCCCCCCCCCCCCCCCCCCCCCCCCCCCCCCCCCCCCCCCCCCCCCCCCCCCCCCCCCCCCCCCCCCCCCCCCCCCCCCCCCCCCCCCCCCCCCCCCCCCCCCCCCCCCCCCCCCCCCCCCCCCCCCCCCCCCCCCCCCCCCCCCCCCCCCCCCCCCCCCCCCCCCCCCCCCCCCCCCCCCCCCCCCCCCCCCCCCCCCCCCCCCCCCCCCCCCCCCCCCCCCCCCCCCCCCCCCCCCCCCCCCCCCCCCCCCCCCCCCCCCCCCCCCCCCCCCCCCCCCCCCCCCCCCCCCCCCCCCCCCCCCCCCCCCCCCCCCCCCCCCCCCCCCCCCCCCCCCCCCCCCCCCCCCCCCCCCCCCCCCCCCCCCCCCCCCCCCCCCCCCCCCCCCCCCCCCCCCCCCCCCCCCCCCCCCCCCCCCCCCCCCCCCCCCCCCCCCCCCCCCCCCCCCCCCCCCCCCCCCCCCCCCCCCCCCCCCCCCCCCCCCCCCCCCCCCCCCCCCCCCCCCCCCCCCCCCCCCCCCCCCCCCCCCCCCCCCCCCCCCCCCCCCCCCCCCCCCCCCCCCCCCCCCCCCCCCCCCCCCCCCCCCCCCCCCCCCCCCCCCCCCCCCCCCCCCCCCCCCCCCCCCCCCCCCCCCCCCCCCCCCCCCCCCCCCCCCCCCCCCCCCCCCCCCCCCCCCCCCCCCCCCCCCCCCCCCCCCCCCCCCCCCCCCCCCCCCCCCCCCCCCCCCCCCCCCCCCCCCCCCCCCCCCCCCCCCCCCCCCCCCCCCCCCCCCCCCCCCCCCCCCCCCCCCCCCCCCCCCCCCCCCCCCCCCCCCCCCCCCCCCCCCCCCCCCCCCCCCCCCCCCCCCCCCCCCCCCCCCCCCCCCCCCCCCCCCCCCCCCCCCCCCCCCCCCCCCCCCCCCCCCCCCCCCCCCCCCCCCCCCCCCCCCCCCCCCCCCCCCCCCCCCCCCCCCCCCCCCCCCCCCCCCCCCCCCCCCCCCCCCCCCCCCCCCCCCCCCCCCCCCCCCCCCCCCCCCCCCCCCCCCCCCCCCCCCCCCCCCCCCCCCCCCCCCCCCCCCCCCCCCCCCCCCCCCCCCCCCCCCCCCCCCCCCCCCCCCCCCCCCCCCCCCCCCCCCCCCCCCCCCCCCCCCCCCCCCCCCCCCCCCCCCCCCCCCCCCCCCCCCCCCCCCCCCCCCCCCCCCCCCCCCCCCCCCCCCCCCCCCCCCCCCCCCCCCCCCCCCCCCCCCCCCCCCCCCCCCCCCCCCCCCCCCCCCCCCCCCCCCCCCCCCCCCCCCCCCCCCCCCCCCCCCCCCCCCCCCCCCCCCCCCCCCCCCCCCCCCCCCCCCCCCCCCCCCCCCCCCCCCCCCCCCCCCCCCCCCCCCCCCCCCCCCCCCCCCCCCCCCCCCCCCCCCCCCCCCCCCCCCCCCCCCCCCCCCCCCCCCCCCCCCCCCCCCCCCCCCCCCCCCCCCCCCCCCCCCCCCCCCCCCCCCCCCCCCCCCCCCCCCCCCCCCCCCCCCCCCCCCCCCCCCCCCCCCCCCCCCCCCCCCCCCCCCCCCCCCCCCCCCCCCCCCCCCCCCCCCCCCCCCCCCCCCCCCCCCCCCCCCCCCCCCCCCCCCCCCCCCCCCCCCCCCCCCCCCCCCCCCCCCCCCCCCCCCCCCCCCCCCCCCCCCCCTTAGCAGAGCCATTAAGAACAAGCTCAACACGGTGACGCTATGGATTTGAACTTGATGCTGGAGGAGGACGATGAAGCTCAACAAGAAAAACAAGCTCAACAAGGTGACGCTATGGATTTGAACTTGATGCCGGAGGAGGAGGATGAAGCTCAACAAGGTGACGCTATGTATTTGAACTTGATGCCAGAGGAGGAGGATGAAGCTCAACAAGAAGAACAAGCTCAACAAGGTGACGCTATGGATTTGAACTTGATGCTGGAGGAGGAGGATGAAGCTCAACAAGAAGAACAATCTCAACAAGGTGACGCTGTGGATTTGAACTTGATGCCGGAGGAGGAGGAGGATGAAGCTCAACAAGAAGAACAAGCTCAAAAAGGTGACGCTGTGGATTTGAACTTGATGCCGGAGGAGGAGAATGAAGCTCAACAAGGTGACGCTATGGATTTGAACTTGATCCCGGAAGAGGAGGATGAAGACATTGAATTGAATTAGTTTCTAAAAGAGGAAGAAGCTCAAGAGGCACAAGAAGATGCAGAAGTGGAAGAAGCTCAAGAGGCACAAGAAGATGCAGAAGTGGATGAAGCTCAAGAGGCACAAGAAGATGCAGAAGTGTAAGAAGCTCAAGAAGCACAAGAAGATGCAAAAGTGGAAGAAGCTCAAGAAGCTGATGCACATGGCAATCCAAGAGGGAAGGACATGACAGACAAGGAGAGATATGGTGTTTACTTTGCTCTGCAAGTAATCGAGCTTAGAGATGGACAGGTTCACCTGTATGACAGGATGCTCATTGCGACTATGCTGAATGTTCACCTGCGAACAGTTACAAGAATATGGAATCTAGCCAAAGGAAAACTCGCAGCAGGACAAGAAGTTGATGTTTCAAGCAAGAAGAACAACAATGGTAGGAAGAGGAAAGAACTAGATCTGTCGAGAACAGCCACAATCCCTTTGAATAAAAGAAGAACAATCCGTTCTCTCGCAAGGTGTTTAGGTGTGCCCCGATCAACCCTACATGACAGATTTCAGTTGCAAGAGTTGAAACGCATCACGAGCACCATCAAAACCCACCCTCAAGCCACAGAACAAGATAGCGAGACTAAAGTTCTGCCTATCCATGATGGATGAAAGATGGATATCAAGTCCTTGGCCTAGTTTCAAGCCAATGAAAAATATGGTCCACATCGATGATAAATGGTATGACATGACCCGAGTGAAGAGTAGCTACTACGTACTGCCTGGAGAAGAAGAACCAAATCGAACTGTGCACAATACTCATAGCATTGGGAAGGTAATGTTTCTAACAGCTGTGGCCAAACCTCGCTACAATTAGATGGGGAGATGACATTTGATGGAAAGCTTGGCATTTGGCCATTCGTGGTAAGACCGAGGCACAACGAACAAGCCCCCCCCCCCCCCCCCCCCCCCCCCCCCCCCCCCCCCCCCCCCCCCCCCCCCCCCCCCCCCCCCCCCCCCCCCCCCCCCCCCCCCCCCCCCCCCCCCCCCCCCCCCCCCCCCCCCCCCCCCCCCCCCCCCCCCCCCCCCCCCCCCCCCCCCCCCCCCCCCCCCCCCCCCCCCCCCCCCCCCCCCCCCCCCCCCCCCCCCCCCCCCCCCCCCCCCCCCCCCCCCCCCCCCCCCCCCCCCCCCCCCCCCCCCCCCCCCCCCCCCCCCCCCCCCCCCCCCCCCCCCCCCCCCCCCCCCCCCCCCCCCCCCCCCCCCCCCCCCCCCCCCCCCCCCCCCCCCCCCCCCCCCCCCCCCCCCCCCCCCCCCCCCCCCCCCCCCCCCCCCCCCCCCCCCCCCCCCCCCCCCCCCCCCCCCCCCCCCCCCCCCCCCCCCCCCCCCCCCCCCCCCCCCCCCCCCCCCCCCCCCCCCCCCCCCCCCCCCCCCCCCCCCCCCCCCCCCCCCCCCCCCCCCCCCCCCCCCCCCCCCCCCCCCCCCCCCCCCCCCCCCCCCCCCCCCCCCCCCCCCCCCCCCCCCCCCCCCCCCCCCCCCCCCCCCCCCCCCCCCCCCCCCCCCCCCCCCCCCCCCCCCCCCCCCCCCCCCCCCCCCCCCCCCCCCCCCCCCCCCCCCCCCCCCCCCCCCCCCCCCCCCCCCCCCCCCCCCCCCCCCCCCCCCCCCCCCCCCCCCCCCCCCCCCCCCCCCCCCCCCCCCCCCCCCCCCCCCCCCCCCCCCCCCCCCCCCCCCCCCCCCCCCCCCCCCCCCCCCCCCCCCCCCCCCCCCCCCCCCCCCCCCCCCCCCCCCCCCCCCCCCCCCCCCCCCCCCCCCCCCCCCCCCCCCCCCCCCCCCCCCCCCCCCCCCCCCCCCCCCCCCCCCCCCCCCCCCCCCCCCCCCCCCCCCCCCCCCCCCCCCCCCCCCCCCCCCCCCCCCCCCCCCCCCCCCCCCCCCCCCCCCCCCCCCCCCCCCCCCCCCCCCCCCCCCCCCCCCCCCCCCCCCCCCCCCCCCCCCCCCCCCCCCCCCCCCCCCCCCCCCCCCCCCCCCCCCCCCCCCCCCCCCCCCCCCCCCCCCCCCCCCCCCCCCCCCCCCCCCCCCCCCCCCCCCCCCCCCCCCCCCCCCCCCCCCCCCCCCCCCCCCCCCCCCCCCCCCCCCCCCCCCCCCCCCCCCCCCCCCCCCCCCCCCCCCCCCCCCCCCCCCCCCCCCCCCCCCCCCCCCCCCCCCCCCCCCCCCCCCCCCCCCCCCCCCCCCCCCCCCCCCCCCCCCCCCCCCCCCCCCCCCCCCCCCCCCCCCCCCCCCCCCCCCCCCCCCCCCCCCCCCCCCCCCCCCCCCCCCCCCCCCCCCCCCCCCCCCCCCCCCCCCCCCCCCCCCCCCCCCCCCCCCCCCCCCCCCCCCCCCCCCCCCCCCCCCCCCCCCCCCCCCCCCCCCCCCCCCCCCCCCCCCCCCCCCCCCCCCCCCCCCCCCCCCCCCCCCCCCCCCCCCCCCCCCCCCCCCCCCCCCCCCCCCCCCCCCCCCCCCCCCCCCCCCCCCCCCCCCCCCCCCCCCCCCCCCCCCCCCCCCCCCCCCCCCCCCCCCCCCCCCCCCCCCCCCCCCCCCCCCCCCCCCCCCCCCCCCCCCCCCCCCCCCCCCCCCCCCCCCCCCCCCCCCCCCCCCCCCCCCCCCCCCCCCCCCCCCCCCCCCCCCCCCCCCCCCCCCCCCCCCCCCCCCCCCCCCCCCCCCCCCCCCCCCCCCCCCCCCCCCCCCCCCCCCCCCCCCCCCCCCCCCCCCCCCCCCCCCCCCCCCCCCCCCCCCCCCCCCCCCCCCCCCCCCCCCCCCCCCCCCCCCCCCCCCCCCCCCCCCCCCCCCCCCCCCCCCCCCCCCCCCCCCCCCCCCCCCCCCCCCCCCCCCCCCCCCCCCCCCCCCCCCCCCCCCCCCCCCCCCCCCCCCCCCCCCCCCCCCCCCCCCCCCCCCCCCCCCCCCCCCCCCCCCCCCCCCCCCCCCCCCCCCCCCCCCCCCCCCCCCCCCCCCCCCCCCCCCCCCCCCCCCCCCCCCCCCCCCCCCCCCCCCCCCCCCCCCCCCCCCCCCCCCCCCCCCCCCCCCCCCCCCCCCCCCCCCCCCCCCCCCCCCCCCCCCCCCCCCCCCCCCCCCCCCCCCCCCCCCCCCCCCCCCCCCCCCCCCCCCCCCCCCCCCCCCCCCCCCCCCCCCCCCCCCCCCCCCCCCCCCCCCCCCCCCCCCCCCCCCCCCCCCCCCCCCCCCCCCCCCCCCCCCCCCCCCCCCCCCCCCCCCCCCCCCCCCCCCCCCCCCCCCCCCCCCCCCCCCCCCCCCCCCCCCCCCCCCCCCCCCCCCCCCCCCCCCCCCCCCCCCCCCCCCCCCCCCCCCCCCCCCCCCCCCCCCCCCCCCCCCCCCCCCCCCCCCCCCCCCCCCCCCCCCCCCCCCCCCCCCCCCCCCCCCCCCCCCCCCCCCCCCCCCCCCCCCCCCCCCCCCCCCCCCCCCCCCCCCCCCCCCCCCCCCCCCCCCCCCCCCCCCCCCCCCCCCCCCCCCCCCCCCCCCCCCCCCCCCCCCCCCCCCCCCCCCCCCCCCCCCCCCCCCCCCCCCCCCCCCCCCCCCCCCCCCCCCCCCCCCCCCCCCCCCCCCCCCCCCCCCCCCCCCCCCCCCCCCCCCCCCCCCCCCCCCCCCCCCCCCCCCCCCCCCCCCCCCCCCCCCCCCCCCCCCCCCCCCCCCCCCCCCCCCCCCCCCCCCCCCCCCCCCCCCCCCCCCCCCCCCCCCCCCCCCCCCCCCCCCCCCCCCCCCCCCCCCCCCCCCCCCCCCCCCCCCCCCCCCCCCCCCCCCCCCCCCCCCCCCCCCCCCCCCCCCCCCCCCCCCCCCCCCCCCCCCCCCCCCCCCCCCCCCCCCCCCCCCCCCCCCCCCCCCCCCCCCCCCCCCCCCCCCCCCCCCCCCCCCCCCCCCCCCCCCCCCCCCCCCCCCCCCCCCCCCCCCCCCCCCCCCCCCCCCCCCCCCCCCCCCCCCCCCCCCCCCCCCCCCCCCCCCCCCCCCCCCCCCCCCCCCCCCCCCCCCCCCCCCCCCCCCCCCCCCCCCCCCCCCCCCCCCCCCCCCCCCCCCCCCCCCCCCCCCCCCCCCCCCCCCCCCCCCCCCCCCCCCCCCCCCCCCCCCCCCCCCCCCCCCCCCCCCCCCCCCCCCCCCCCCCCCCCCCCCCCCCCCCCCCCCCCCCCCCCCCCCCCCCCCCCCCCCCCCCCCCCCCCCCCCCCCCCCCCCCCCCCCCCCCCCCCCCCCCCCCCCCCCCCCCCCCCCCCCCCCCCCCCCCCCCCCCCCCCCCCCCCCCCCCCCCCCCCCCCCCCCCCCCCCCCCCCCCCCCCCCCCCCCCCCCCCCCCCCCCCCCCCCCCCCCCCCCCCCCCCCCCCCCCCCCCCCCCCCCCCCCCCCCCCCCCCCCCCCCCCCCCCCCCCCCCCCCCCCCCCCCCCCCCCCCCCCCCCCCCCCCCCCCCCCCCCCCCCCCCCCCCCCCCCCCCCCCCCCCCCCCCCCCCCCCCCCCCCCCCCCCCCCCCCCCCCCCCCCCCCCCCCCCCCCCCCCCCCCCCCCCCCCCCCCCCCCCCCCCCCCCCCCCCCCCCCCCCCCCCCCCCCCCCCCCCCCCCCCCCCCCCCCCCCCCCCCCCCCCCCCCCCCCCCCCCCCCCCCCCCCCCCCCCCCCCCCCCCCCCCCCCCCCCCCCCCCCCCCCCCCCCCCCCCCCCCCCCCCCCCCCCCCCCCCCCCCCCCCCCCCCCCCCCCCCCCCCCCCCCCCCCCCCCCCCCCCCCCCCGCTGGAGCCACGCCGTTGGCCGCAGGCAGGCAAGTCTGGGGACCCCCGTTCCCAGGACGCCGACAGTAGCCCTCGGGCCCAAGGCGCGCTCGGACTTGGCTTCGAGGCGAAGCCAAGGGGCAAGTGCGAAGCACCGCGGGCCCCAACAGCCTGCGGCCTCGGTTGATGTGTGGCGATTGATGGGACGTGGGCGTCTCCGCTTCCCCACGCTGCCTCGGCAACCGCCCGAGTTGACGAGAGGCTGGCGCGGGCTGCATTTTCCTTCATTGCTTTCCTTTGTCTTGCTCTAGATCCACTTTCTTGCTCTTCACTCCCAGAGACTCCAGATCCGCCCGGATCCTCCTTCAAGCCTGCCACCAATGGCGCCCAAGAAAGCTCGGGCCGCTCCCTCATCATCTTGGTATGAGCCGGCGCTCGATGCGCCGAGCGTTTCGGAGAAGAGCCTTGTCGCCATGCTCCTGATGACGGCGGAGGGTGATGAGAAGAGGGAGATTGTGCTCCGGGCTGGATCCGCCGAGCCGGAGGCCTCAGGAAGCACCTTCTACCCCTTCTTTATGAGCAGCATCGTCGCCGGGTTGGTTCCCCCTTTCTCTGACTTCTTCTACTCCGTCCTCAGCCACTACAAGATCCACGCCCTCCATCTTCATCCCAACTCCATCCCCCCCCCCCCCCCCCCCCCCCCCCCCCCCCCCCCCCCCCCCCCCCCCCCCCCCCCCCCCCCCCCCCCCCCCCCCCCCCCCCCCCCCCCCCCCCCCCCCCCCCCCCCCCCCCCCCCCCCCCCCCCCCCCCCCCCCCCCCCCCCCCCCCCCCCCCCCCCCCCCCCCCCCCCCCCCCCCCCCCCCCCCCCCCCCCCCCCCCCCCCCCCCCCCCCCCCCCCCCCCCCCCCCCCCCCCCCCCCCCCCCCCCCCCCCCCCCCCCCCCCCCCCCCCCCCCCCCCCCCCCCCCCCCCCCCCCCCCCCCCCCCCCCCCCCCCCCCCCCCCCCCCCCCCCCCCCCCCCCCCCCCCCCCCCCCCCCCCCCCCCCCCCCCCCCCCCCCCCCCCCCCCCCCCCCCCCCCCCCCCCCCCCCCCCCCCCCCCCCCCCCCCCCCCCCCCCCCCCCCCCCCCCCCCCCCCCCCCCCCCCCCCCCCCCCCCCCCCCCCCCCCCCCCCCCCCCCCCCCCCCCCCCCCCCCCCCCCCCCCCCCCCCCCCCCCCCCCCCCCCCCCCCCCCCCCCCCCCCCCCCCCCCCCCCCCCCCCCCCCCCCCCCCCCCCCCCCCCCCCCCCCCCCCCCCCCCCCCCCCCCCCCCCCCCCCCCCCCCCCCCCCCCCCCCCCCCCCCCCCCCCCCCCCCCCCCCCCCCCCCCCCCCCCCCCCCCCCCCCCCCCCCCCCCCCCCCCCCCCCCCCCCCCCAGGCAGTACGAGCCCTCGCCACGAGTCGGTGCCGAGCAAGCTGCGCCTATTTTGTTTTCCTCCCTTTCCTGCGCAAAGAGAGAGTAGTGTAGGGCCCCGCAGGGGCATGCTGGACTGTTGCCATTAACTATTATGCTATTTTCATTATTCCCGTGCTGCGTTTTGGTGTCGCGTGCTCACGTGTAGGATTTACTTAGCTCAGGGGGACTTGCCGTAGTTTTCGCTTCTCGAGGCTGAGGCCTCGTCGCGCGCTTTGCGTCATGCAAGGATTAGTCAGGAGAGGTAACTTCCGGTCTCGGTCGTGAGGGCAACCGGCTCAGGTCCTGTGTTCGCGTCGCGATGCCCGTGGGGCACGGACCGGGAGGAGTGCTCCCGCGCCGAACTTGGATAGGAAACCCTCGCAAGACTGGGTTAGAAAACACTCGCGAGGGCACCCGCGTAGCCCCCTCGCGAGACTTGCGAGAGAGAAAACGAGTCAAGTAGGCGACAAAGACAAAGAGTCATAGGTCGGGGACGGCAACAACGCTAAAAGCAACTCCAATAAAACTTCAAATAGGGACGAAGAAGCCAACTGCAGAAAGCAATGAAAAAGTCGTGTCCGGCACCTAATCTAGTCTTCGACGTCTTCTCACCAGCGCGGAGCTAAGTGCTGCCACTGGGCGTGGGCGGGAGCCCCCGAGGCCCGTGGGCAGCTCTCCGGAGACTTCGGGGCATGTACAGCCCCAACTCATTATTACGTGAGGGTGTCACGGGCGGCGAGCTTCACATGCATTGGCCTTCTTCACAGGCTCCGGGCCTTTCTCGGGGCGATGAGCTTCACAGGCGTTGGCCTTATTCACAGGCACTGTGCCTTTCTTGGTTCGTCTAGCTTCACAGGCGTCGGGCCTTCTTTACAGGCGCTGGGCCTTTCTTCAAGGGTAGAACTTCCGGAGGTGCTGGATGTTCCACGCGTTCGGTATGGGCACCCCCTCCTGAGTCTCTAAGCGTGCGACGTCAGGCCTGGAGACATGAACAACCTTGAACGGGCCCTCCCACATGGGCGAGAGCTTGTGCAGGCCTTCCCTCGATAGCACCCGTCTGAGCACGAGGTCACCTAGCTCAAGGGTCCTGGGGCGGATGTAGCGGCAGTGGTACCGCCGCAACGCCTGCTGGTATCTTGCAGCCCGAAGCGCAGCCTCCCGACGGCGTTCCTCTCCCAGCACGAGGTCCACCCCCCGCATGGCGTCCTGCTGTGCTTCAGTCGAAAGCCAGGACCCATGCGGAGGGATGCCTGACCTCGTGAGGAAGGACCGCCTCAGCACCGTAGACGAGGAAGAATGGGGTTTCACCGGTCGACTTGGTAGCGGTTGTGCGGATAGACCATAGCACGAACTGAAGCTCGTCATGCCAGCCCCTGCTGCAGGCCTCCAGCTTCTTCTTGAAGGTCCGGGTTTTGAGGCCTTTCAGGACCTCCGCGTTGGTGCGTTCAGCTTGGCCGTTGCTCCGAGGGTGTGCCACCGAGGCGTAGCATATATGCGTTCCAAGGTTAGCACAATATGTTTTGAAGAGATTACTGGTGAACTGTGAATTGTTGTCGGTGATGATGCGATTAGGCACCCCAAACCAGCTCACGAGGCCCTTGATGAACATGACCACTGAGCTAACCGGGATGGTGCGGACAGGTTCCACCTCTGCCCACTTTGTGAACTTGTCAATGGCGACGTAGAGGTAGCGGTAGCCCCCTGGTGCCCGAGGAAACGGGCCAAGGATGTCCAGTCCCCAAAAAGCGAACAACCATGAGAGGGGACTGGTCTGAAGGCCCCGAGCCGCCTAATGGATCTACTTAGCGTGGAATTGACAAGCTTCACAAGCCTTCACCAGCTCAATTGCGTCGTTGAGTGCTGTTGGCCACACGGGAGAATCCGGCGGATGAGCATGACCTGGACTATGTTGACAAGCTTGAGCTTCTTGTCCACCAGCTTCTGGATACAGGCTTGGAGTCCGGTCAGCTCCTCCGAATCCCCCCAAATCCGGCCACTCTCTTTCCAGGAGGTGAGCCGTGTAGGGATGCCGGATCTGAATTCGGGGGCCGCTGCCCAATCAGGGTCACGCGGCTTGGTGATGTAGAACCACCCCGATTGCCATGCCTTAATGGTTTCCACGAAAATACCCTCCAGCCACGTAACGTGGGACATCCTGCCCACCATGGCGCCTCCGCACTCCGCTTGGCTGCCCTTCACAACCTTCGGCTTGACACTGAAGGTCTTGAGCCACAAGCCGAAGTGGGGCTGGATGCAGAGGAAGGCCTCGCACACGACGACAAATGCCGAGATGTTGAGAATAAAATTCGGGGCCAGATCATGGAAATCTAGGTCGTAGTAGAACATGAGCCCCCGGACAAAGGGATGAAGTGGGAAGCCCAGTCCGTGGAGGAAATGGGGAAGGAATACTACCCTCTCATGAGGCCTAGGGGTGGGGATGAGCTCTCCCTCGTCGGGGAGCCGATGCGCGATGTCGCTGGACAACTATCCGACGCTGCGCACCTTCTGGATATGCCCCTCCGTGACGGAGGAGGCCATCCACTTGCCTCCCGCTCTGGACATATTTGGAGAAGGTTGAGGTGAGATGTGCGGGCTTGGGCGCTAGAGCTCGAGTTCACGGAGATGGATAAGCCAAGGAGGGAGAAGGCGCAGGTAAAAGGATTGGATCTTTATCCCCTTATTTGGGCGGACGGAAACGTGCGTCCCCGCCAGCCTGATAAAACTCGCTTATCTCCCAAGCGCTGCAATCAATGGCGCGGTTGGGTTACCCACGTCCGTATTGATGGGAATCCCAGAATAAGGGGAACACGATCTCTGCTTCGACAAGACGTGCCAAGGAAACCGCCTCGCTAAACGTGCTGAGATGGAACAATAAAACAATTTGAAGGCTTGGTAGTGGTGTGACATTACGCCACAAAATACGTCAGCAGATTGAACTTGTGTAATATTATTCTCTCTACGGTTGTATGTGGAATTTATTTTGCAGAGCCGGGCACTATCCTGGTGTTCACAATCTTCTATAAATTATTCGGAGGAGGAACCCGCCTTGCAATGCCGAGGACAACATGCGCGCCGGACTCATCGTCATTGAAGCCTGGTTCAGGGGCTACTGAGGGATTTCCCCCCCCCCCCCCCCCCCCCCCCCCCCCCCCCCCCCCCCCCCCCCCCCCCCCCCCCCCCCCCCCCCCCCCCCCCCCCCCCCCCCCCCCCCCCCCCCCCCCCCCCCCCCCCCCCCCCCCCCCCCCCCCCCCCCCCCCCCCCCCCCCCCCCCCCCCCCCCCCCCCCCCCCCCCCCCCCCCCCCCCCCCCCCCCCCCCCCCCCCCCCCCCCCCCCCCCCCCCCCCCCCCCCCCCCCCCCCCCCCCCCCCCCCCCCCCCCCCCCCCCCCCCCCCCCATAAACCTGGACTGGAGGCTTAGGTGATTAGGTAGGTCGTGGCCGACACCCACCTCTTCCTCCCCACCGCTCCACGGGTCTCCGGAAGCCCTGCATCGCCGCCACGTCGCCGTTCCCCTTCTCGGCCACCGGAGATCGTCGCCGTCGAATCGGGAGCTACCGGTCGTCCCCGAGCCCGCTAACCATCCCTGCAGCTCCGCGGTGAGCCACTGATTCGATTCCCCCTTGCCCCGTCGTCCCTAGCCTTCTGCAGCTGCCGCCCCCCTTGAGCTCCGAAGCTCGACGCCGCCGGCGATGTCGCCGTCGTGGCCACGGTCACCGTAGCGCCCAACCGAGCACACCCACGCACTCACCGCACCGCGTAGAAGCCGTAGGCGCCAACCCCGCATCCCCGCAGTCGTTGTAGCCTCGACCCCGAGCTCAACCGAGCTCCGGCAGCCGCCATGGTCGTCGCCATCGACGGTACCGGCCACCCCAGGCTCGGCCACCACCACCGTTCGACGCGCGGGAGCAAGAGCTCTCCAACAAGCCCAAGCACGGCCTCGCCCGTGCCCTGTAGCGCGATTCCGCATCGCGCCGCCGTCTCGGGCCTCGCCGGCGTCATGTCGCCGGTGGGTTTGACCCACTTTGACCACGGCAGGACCCCCCTGAGTCCCTGACAGGTGGGCCCAGCCCTGTAGCTAATTAGGATTAGCGCTAACCACTGTTAGTTAACCCCTTGACACTGACCAGTGGGCCCCAGCGCCACTAACCCCTAATTAGGATTAAACTAACCCTGTTTAACCCCCCTGTCACTGACGTGTGGACCCCACACGTCAGGTTTGACTCCAGCCAACCGCAGTTGACCACTGACGTCATGCTGACGTCATGCTGGCGCAATATTTATATTTCTGGATTTAATTTAAATCAGGAAATTCCAGAATATTATTTAAACTTCAAAAATTCATAACTTTTATTCTGTAACTCCAAATTAGGCAAGTTATATATGAAAAATGATCAGAAAAATCCAATCTATCCATCTGTAATATTTTCATGCATGATCAAACAAGTTAAATTGATATTTTAAGCAGAACAAGGAAAAGCACTTTAAAAGGCCATGTTTGAGTTTGAAATTTGAATCTTTGATTCAAATTTGTTCAAACCCTTCTGGTTTTAGGTTGCATTAGCCCAACACACTCATATTGCCATGTTTCATGCATGCATCATATTATTGCACATTGTTTGGTGATGGTTGTGTGTCAGTGTCCTTTGCGACAGGTTCTGCCTCCGAGGAGTACCGTGATTACCCTAACGAAGAACCGTATCAGTGCATCGAACCATCAGGCAAGCAACCAACCATTTGATCATATCGATACAATCCCATGTTCTCGCTCCTGCTCTTTTTTACTGCATTAACACAACGCGTTTCAAACTGCTGTGTGCTACGGTAGTTGAACCCATTTCCTCTGCATGACCTGTCATTTCCACAGTAACTAGATGAAACCCCTTCTCGCTCCTGCTCTCTTTTACTGCATTAAGACAACGCGCTTCAAACTGCTGTGTGCTACGGTAGTTGAACCCATTTCCTCTGCATGACCTGTCATTGCCACAGTAACTAGATGAAACCCACTAGCATGTGTAGGAGTTGATTGAGCCATATTTATGTGTTGTTCCTACCTTGCTATGCCTGCTATGCCTAGAGTCGTGTCAGGTCTGGTTCATCTGGGTGATGGGCTACAGTGAAATGATTATGTCGGTAATGGGAGTGGTGTGGTGAACACGATTTGGTAAAGGTATCGATGAGAGGCCATGTAGGAGTACATGGTGGGTTGTTTCATTGAAGCCGACCTTAAGCACTGAGATCTGTATGTGTGATTTAAGAATCAGCTACTACCATGCATTGGGCCCGAAACCAATGGACCCTCTCGGCTTCTTGTTCACCCTAGTTCTCCGTCCAGGAGTTGCAAGTAGTTTCTGGTGTTTGTAGCCTACTGGAGGCCGTGGACAGCGCTGACCGTAGGGGTGGGCTGTGATGTACCGAATACCCGTTAGGTATCTCGAGAACCCTGTTCGCATCGTTCGGGGCCCCCCCCCCCCCCCCCCCCCCCCCCCCCCCCCCCCCCCCCCCCCCCCCCCCCCCCCCCCCCCCCCCCCCCCCCCCCCCCCCCCCCCCCCCCCCCCCCCCCCCCCCCCCCCCCCCCCCCCCCCCCCCCCCCCCCCCCCCCCCCCCCCCCCCCCCCCCCCCCCCCCCCCCCCCCCCCCCCCCCCCCCCCCCCCCCCCCCCCCCCCCCCCCCCCCCCCCCCCCCCCCCCCCCCCCCCCCCCCCCCCCCCCCCCCCCCCCCCCCCCCCCCCCCCCCCCCCCCCCCCCCCCCCCCCCCCCCCCCCCCCCCCCCCCCCCCCCCCCCCCCCCCCCCCCCCCCCCCCCCCCCCCCCCCCCCCCCCCCCCCCCCCCCCCCCCCCCCCCCCCCCCCCCCCCCCCCCCCCCCCCCCCCCCCCCCCCCCCCCCCCCCCCCCCCCCCCCCCCCCCCCCCCCCCCCCCCCCCCCCCCCCCCCCCCCCCCCCCCCCCCCCCCCCCCCCCCCCCCCCCCCCCCCCCCCCCCCCCCCCCCCCCCCCCCCCCCCCCCCCCCCCCCCCCCCCCCCCCCCCCCCCCCCCCCCCCCCCCCCCCCCCCCCCCCCCCCCCCCCCCCCCCCCCCCCCCCCCCCCCCCCCCCCCCCCCCCCCCCCCCCCCCCCCCCCCCCCCCCCCCCCCCCCCCCCCCCCCCCCCCCCCCCCCCCCCCCCCCCCCCCCCCCCCCCCCCCCCCCCCCCCCCCCCCCCCCCCCCCCCCCCCCCCCCCCCCCCCCCCCCCCCCCCCCCCCCCCCCCCCCCCCCCCCCCCCCCCCCCCCCCCCCCCCCCCCCCCCCCCCCCCCCCCCCCCCCCCCCCCCCCCCCCCCCCCCCCCCCCCCCCCCATGCACTGATACGGTTCTTCGTTAGGGTAATCACGGTACTCCTCGGGGGCAGATCCTGCCGCAAAGAACACCGATATACAACCATTACCAAACAATGTGCAACAATATGATGCATGCATGAAACATAGCAACATGAGTGTGTTGGGCTAATGCAACTAAGACCAGAAGGGTTTGAACCAATTTGAATCAAAGATTCAAATTTTAAACTCAAACATGGCCCTTTAAAGTGTTTTTCCTTGTTTTGCATTAAACATCAAGTTAACTTGCTTAGTCATGCATGAAAATAGTACAGATGGATAGATTGGATTTTTCTGATCATTTTTCATATATAATTTGTCTGATTTGGAGTTACAGCATAAAAGTTATGAATTTTTTGAAGTTTAAATTATATTCTGGAATTTCCTATATTAGAATAATTCCAGAAAATCAATTATTGCGTCAGCCTGACGTCAGTGTGACGCCAGCAGGTCAACGGAACAGGTTCAGGTCAAACCTGACAGTGGGTCCCGCGTGTCAGGGTGATTAATTTAATTAAAGTTTAATTAAAACTAAACATGTTTAATTAACAGGGCTGGTCCCCACCTGTCATTGACTCAGGGGAGTCAACCAGGGCCCACCCGTGGTCAAACCCGGGTCGGCTGCACCGGCGTTTAGCCGCCGGCGAGCCCGACGCGGCGGCGGAAGTGATTTTTGCCGTTCCAGCAACCAAACGGGCCGCGGAGGGCACCGGAGCGGAGCTGAGGTCGAGCCGCAGCTCTTGGTGGAGTCCGTTGGGGTCGGGGTGGCCGGAGTTGGCGCCGGCGACGACTTTGGCGGCCACCGGAGTTCGGCCAAAGTCGAACTTGTCGCTAGGGGGATCGGTGAGGTGCGGGGAGTGCACGGTTGGGCCCAACGCAGCGTGGTGAGTGCGTTGGACACCGCGGGTTGGCCGGAGGATGGCCGGGAGCACGTCGGCGACGAGATCCGTGGCGGTGCGTGCGTGTGATATTCGTGCGGTGGCTACACGGCTCGGGGATGAGAGAGGGAGGGTCGAAGGGGTAGCTAGGCTCACAGCGCTCCCGTAGAGGCCACCGGCGGGGTCGAGGACGAGCTGAGGCGGCGACCGCGTTGAAGGGGATCTCCGGCGACGGCGAGCTCGGGCGAGGTCGGTGCGGTGGTCTCGGGCCGCTCGAGCACACGGGGCTCGGCTAGCTCGATGAAGTGGACGGCGGCGAAGCTCCTGGACACCCCCCCCCCCCCCCCCCCCCCCCCCCCCCCCCCCCCTTATCGCCTATCCAGGTTCCATCCGCAGGGAGTCCGGCCGAGGTTTCCCATACAGCCCCGAACGATGTGAACAGGGTTCCCGAGATACCTAACGGGTATTCGGTACACCCGGCCACGTACCTACCGCATCACAGCCCACCCCTACGGTCAGTGCTATCCACGGCCTCCAGTAGGCTACAAACACCAGAAACTACTTGCAACTCCTGGACAGAGAGCTAGGGTGAATAAGAAGTCGAGCGGGGTCATATTTCAGGGCCCATTGCATGGTAGTAGTTGTATCTTAAATCACACATACAGATCTCAGTGCTTAAGGTCGGCTTCAATGAAACAACCCACCATGTACTCCTACATGGCCTCTCATCGACACCTTTACCAAATCGTGTTCACCACACCACTCTCATTACCGACATAATCATTTCACTCTAGCCATCACCCAGATGAACCAGACCTGACACGACTCTAAGCATAGCAGGCATAGCAAGGTAGGAACAACACATACATATGGCTCAATCAACTCCTACACATGCTAGTGGGTTTCATCTAGTTACTATGGCAATGACAGGTCATGCAGAGGAAATGGGTTTAACTACCGTAGCACACAGCAGTTTGAAACGCGTTGTCTTAATGCAGTAAAAGAGAGCAGGAGCGAGAACATGGGATTGTATCGATATGATCAAATGGTTGGTTGCTTGCCTGATGGTTCGATGCACTGATACGGTTCTTCGTTAGGGTAATCACGGTACTCCTCGGGGGCAGAACCTACCGCAAAGAACACCGATACACAACCATGACCAAACAATGTGCAACAATATGATGCATGCATGAAATAGCAATATGAGTGTGTTGGGCTAATGCAACTAAGACCAGAAGGGTTTGAACCAATTTGAATCAAAGATTCAAATTTCAAACTCAAACATGGCCCTTTAAAGTGCTTTTCCTTGTTCTGCATTAAACATCAGGTTAACTTGTTTAATCATGCATGAAAATAGTTCAGATGGATAGATTGGATTTTTCTGATCATTTTTCATATATAATTTGTCTGATTTGGAGTTACAGAATAAAAGTTATGAATTTTTAAAGTTTAAACCAGCAGCGGAAGTAACTTGTCTGAGTACAGACAACTAGTAAAATAAAAGAGGCTTGGAAAGCCTAGCTATACTACGTGGTCCTTCACAAGCTCAGGATCACCACCTGGGCCTTAGCCTACTCATTGATGTCAACGTCTACGTAGAACCCATCAGAAGGGGTTGCAGCATCTTCTGTAAAAATGTGAATTATAGCAACATGAGTACAAAGGTACTCAGCAAGACTTACATCAGATCCTACATACATGCATATTATCAAGAAGGGTTGGTGGAGTTATTGCAGCAAGCCAGCTTTGACTCTTGGCTAGGCTAACCTACGAGACTCCAACTTGAAATGGTTTTGCGCACACGAGTCCACTACTCTCCACTTCAATACACCCCCCCCCCCCCCCCCCCCCCCCCCCCCCCCCCCCCCCCCCCCCCCCCCCCCCCCCCCCCCCCCCCCCCCCCCCCCCCCCCCCCCCCCCCCCCCCCCCCCCCCCCCCCCCCCCCCCCCCCCCCCCCCCCCCCCCCCCCCCCCCCCCCCCCCCCCCCCCCCCCCCCCCCCCCTTGGTGGAGTTATTGCAGCAAGCCAGCTCTGACTCTTGGCTAGGCTATCCTACAAGACTTCAACTTGAAATGGTTTTGCGCACACGAGTCCACTACTCACCACTTCAATACACTACCGAGGATCCACCTCCGTCTTCCAACGAAAGAGCCATCCTCGGCACTCACACTTATCTTGAGGCTTTTAGTAGTTTCCATTTACTTGTCTATGAACTGTATAGGCAACCAAGTAGTCCTTTACCGCGGACGCGGCTATTCGAATAGATTATGTTAACCCTGCAGGCATACCAAGCATTTCAATCATACGCACAATATGCTCGATATGTGCAAATACAGCAAGGCATCACAACATGACTCTACGACACAAGTACTTTATTTAAGGCTCAGAGAGCCATACATAACATACACATAGGTACGGGTCACACGACCCAGCATTCAAGTCATACAGTCATACAAACCAGCAGCGGAAGTAACTTGTCTGAGTACAGACAACTAGTAAAATAAAAGAGGCTTGGGAAGCCTAGCTATACTACGTGGTCGTTCACAAGCTCAGGATCACCACCTGGGCCTTAGCCTACTCATTGATGTCAACGTCTACGAAGAACCCATCAGAAGGGGTTGCAGCGTCTTCTATAAAATGTAAATTATAGCAACATGAGTACAAAGGTACTCAGCAAGACTTACATGGGGGGGGGGGGGGGGGGGGGGGGGGGGGGGGGGGGGGGGGGGGGGGGGGGGGGGGGGGGGGGGGGGGGGGGGGGGGGGGGGGGGGGGGGGGGGGGGGGGGGGGGTGAAATGGTTTTGCGCACACGAGTCCACTACTCACCACTTCAATACACTACCGGGGATCCACCTCCGTCTTCCTACGGAAGAGCCATCCTCGGCACTCACACTTATCTTGAGGCTTTTAGTAGTTTCCATTTACTTGTCTATGAACTGTATAGGCAACCAAGTAGTCCCTTACCGCGGACGCGGCTATTCGAATAGATCATGTTAACCCTGCAGGGGTGTACTTTTTCATACACGCTCTCACCACTTACCGTCGTTTACACGACATGTACTCGGCAACCTTCAAGCGGAAGCCCAACGTGGGTGTCGGCCACGACCTACCTAATCACCTAAGTTTCTAGTCCAGGTTTATCGCCTATTCGGGTTCCATCCATGAGGAGATCCGGCCGAGGTATCGCTCACAGCCCCAAACGATGTGAACAGGGTTCCCGAGATACCTAACGGGTATTCGGTACACCGTGCCACGTACCTACCGCATCACAGCCCACCCCTACGGTCAGCGCTGTCCACGGCCTCCAGTAGGCTACAAACACCAGAAACTACTTGCAACTCCTGGACAGAGAACTAGGGTGAATAAGAAGTTGAGAGGGTCCATTGTTTCCCGGCCCAATGCATGGTAGTAGCTGAATCTTAAATCACACATACAGATCTCAGTGCTTAAGTTCGGCTTCAATGAAACAACCCACCATGTACTCCTACATGGCCTCTCATCGATACCTTTACCAAATCGTGTTCACCACATTACTCTTATTACTGACATGATCATTTCACTCTAGCCCATCACCCAGATGAACCAGACCTGACACGACTCTAAGCATAGCAGGCAAAGCAAGGTAGGAACAACACATACATATGGCTCAATCAACTCCTACACATGCTAGTGGGTTTCATCTAGTTACTGTGGCAATGACAGGTCATGCAGAGGAAATGGGTTCAACTACCGTAGCACACAGCAGTTTGAAACGCGTTGTCTTAATGCAGTAAAAGAGAGCAGGAGCGAGAACATGGGATTGTATCGATATGATCAAATGGTTGGTTGCTTGCCTGATGGTTCGATGCACTGATACGGTTCTTTGTTAGGGTAATCACGGTACTCCTCGGAGGCAGAACCTGCCGCAAAGAACACCGATACACAACTATCACCAAACAATGTGCGACAATATGATGCATGCATGAAACATGGCAATATGAGTGTGTTGGGCTAATGCAACTAAGACCAGAAGGGTTTGATCCAATTTGAATCAAAGATTCAAATTTCAAACTCAAACATGGCCTTTTAAAGTGCTTTTCCTTGTTCTGCATTAAACATCAGGTTAACTTGTTTAATCATGCATGAAAATAGTACAGATGGATAGATTGGATTTTTCTGATCATTTTTCATATATAATTTGTCTGATTTGGAGTTACAGAATAAAAGTTATGAATTTTTGAAGTTTAAGTTATATTCTGGAATTTCCTATATTAGATTAATTCCAGAAAATCAATTATTGCATCATCCTGACGTCAGTGTGACATCAGCAGGTCAATGGGACACGGTCCAGGTCAAACCTTACAGTGGGTCCCGCATGTCAGGGTGATTAAATTAATTAAATTTTAATTTAAACTAAACCTGTTTAATTAACAGGGCTGGGCCCCACCTGTCATTGACTCAGGGGAGTCAACCAGGGCCCACCCGTGGTCAAACCCGGGTCGGCTGCACCGGCGTTTAGCCGCCGGCGAGCCCGACGCGGCGGCGGGAGTGGTTTTGGCCGTTTCGGCCACCAAATGGGTCACGGAGACCACCGGAGTGGAGCTGAGGACGAGCCGCAGCTCTTGGTGGAGTCCGTTGGGGTCGGGGTGGCCGGAGTTGGCGCCGGAGACGACCTTGGCGGCCACCGGAGTTCGGGTGAAAGCGAACTCGGCCTAGGGTGTGCGGGGAGGTGCGGGAAGTGCACGGTTGGGCCCAACGCAGCGTGGTGAATGCGTTGGCCACCGCGGGTTGGCCGGAGGATGGCCGGGAGCACGTCGGCGACGAGATCCGCGGCGGTGCGTGCGTGTGATCTTCGTGCGGTGGCTACACGGCTCGGGAATGAGAGAGGGAGGGTCGGAGGGGTAGCTAGGCTCACAGCGCTCCCGTAGAGGCCACCGGCGGGGTCGGGGACGAGCTGAGGCGGCGACGGCGTTGAAGGGGATCTCCGGCGACGGCGAGCTCGGGCGAGGTCGGTGCGGTGGTCTCGGGCCGCACGAGCACACGGGGCTCGGCTAGCTCGATGAAGTGGACGGCGGCGGAGCTCCTGGACACGGTGGCACGGCGTGGGGTTGACGGAGGGCGTGGCTACGGCGAGGGGGTGGCGGCGATGGCGTCGGCCATGGCGTGGGAGAGCGAGGGAGAGGAACTGGAGAGGAGAGGGGGTGTCTGGGAGGTTCGGGAGAGAGAGAGAGGCCGACTCAGGGTCGAGACCTGTCTCGACCCGCCCAGTTTCAGCTTCAAAGTCCTGACACAGTTCTGTCCCATCGCGAAAAATGATGAGTCAACAATATAGCAACAAACTTCAATCGACGGCAAATTGACTAGTCGAATGATCATACCTTCAAGTTTCAGAACAAGTTTCGCAGCAAGTTGTTCCAGATAAGTCTCCAGCTTGTCTGTCTTGGCTCTGAGGCCGACTACTTATGTGGTCAGGTTCTCCTTGTCCTTCCTCAGCTGCTCGACTTCCTGATTAGCTTCTGAGATGGTGGCCTTCAACTTCACGTTCTCCTCCTCCAATTTGCTGACTGAAGACAACTTCTGGTCCACAAGCTTCATCTTCTCACGCGCTTCCTTTTGAGCAGCGGCAAGGTCCAGGTCCTTCTTCTCCAAAGCCTCCTTCATCCTCTCTAAAGAAATAACACTTTTCAGACGAGCCTGAAGTTGACGATTTTCACTATGCAGATCTGCTTGTGTGAAGTCACTCGGTTCAAAGAGACTGAAAGAAAAACCAGTGCAAAGTGCGAGCTACAAAGCAAACAAAACGGTTGAATGATTACCTGCCATGATGGCCGTTTCTTCTTGAGCAGTCTTGAGATTCTTCTTCGCGGGTTCAAGGTCAAGTTCAACGCTGATATGCTTCTTCTTTAACTCGGAGAGACGAGCTCCAACATCACAAGACCTCTGCAGCCAGCAAGAGAGATATGTCAGTCAACAAAAATAAGAGACAGTGATGGAGGAAAATTACTCTAAGATGTCAGGACCCCGACTCGATGTCACATTGATCTAGCCTGTAACACCTCATATCACTTTGCGGCCTCACGCACGGTATCCCCACGGGTGTCGCCTTACCTTTGCCCGGGACCGTTTGCGCCTTTTGGCTCACGTATATGATAGTGTTGCTAGCATCCATATGATAAGGAGCCCGGGCTGACATGACTAGTCGTAAACCCAAAGTGGCACAGACTTACAGGGACAGGCATCCATGACCCAGCTTCGAACGTGTCGGTCAACAGCAAGTGGGTCCGGGCTGTAGCACTGGGCTAGCAGGACTCCGGTAAACCGGGCTGTAGCGGGCTAAGAGGACTCCGGTACTCAAAGCGTGACATTTCCCCGAAGGGACAGACACAGGAACGAAGAAGGACACATGCCGGCCAGCCTAAGTGTTCCGAAGCAGTAGCAAGCTACCATGGCTCAGTGGAGACACTAGGAGACATTTCCCGGTAAGAGAGGCTACTAAAGATAAACAACTAGATAGTCAAATCCCGCACATACCAAGCATTTCAATAACATACACACAATATGCTCGATATGTGCAAATACAACATGGCATCACAACATGACTCTATGACACAAGTACTTTATTTAAGGCTTAGAGAGCCATACATAATCATACACACAAGTACGGGTCACACGACCCAGCATTCAAGTCATACAGTCATACAAACCAGCAGCGGAAGTAGCTTGTCTGGGGGGGGGGGGGGGGGGGGGGGGGGGGGGGGGGGGGGGGGGGGGGGGGGGGGGGGGGGGGGGGGGGGGGGGGGGGGGGGGGGGGGGGGGGGGGGGGGGGGGGGGGGGGGGGGGGGGGGGGGGGGGGGGGGGGGGGGGGGGGGGGGGGGGGGGGGGGGGGGGGGGGGGGGGGGGGGGGGGGGGGGGGGGGGGGGGGGGGGGGGGGGGGGGGGGGGGGGGGGGGGGGGGGGGGGGGGGGGGGGGGGGGGGGGGGGGGGGGGGGGGGGGGGGGGGGGGGGGGGGGGGGGGGGGGGGGGGGGGGGGGGGGGGGGGGGGGGGGGGGGGGGGGGGGGGGGGGGGGGGGGGGGGGGGGGGGGGGGGGGGGGGGGGGGGGGGGGGGGGGGGGGGGGGGGGGGGGGGGGGGGGGGGGGGGGGGGGGGGGGGGGGGGGGGGGGGGGGGGGGGGGGGGGGGGGGGGGGGGGGGGGGGGGGGGGGGGGGGGGGGGGGGGGGGGGGGGGGGGGGGGGGGGGGGGGGGGGGGGGGGGGGGGGGGGGGGGGGGGGGGGGGGGGGGGGGGGGGGGGGGGGGGGGGGGGGGGGGGGGGGGGGGGGGGGGGGGGGGGGGGGGGGGGGGGGGGGGGGGGGGGGGGGGGGGGGGGGGGGGGGGGGGGGGGGGGGGGGGGGGGGGGGGGGGGGGGGGGGGGGGGGGGGGGGGGGGGGGGGGGGGGGGGGGGGGGGGGGGGGGGGGGGGGGGGGGGGGGGGGGGGGGGGGGGGGGGGGGGGGGGGGGGGGGGGGGGGGGGGGGGGGGGGGGGGGGGGGGGGGGGGGGGGGGGGGGGGGGGGGGGGGGGGGGGGGGGGGGGGGGGGGGGGGGGGGGGGGGGGGGGGGGGGGGGGGGGGGGGGGGGGGGGGGGGGGGGGGGGGGGGGGGGGGGGGGGGGGGGGGGGGGGGGGGGGGGGGGGGGGGGGGGGGGGGGGGGGGGGGGGGGGGGGGGGGGGGGGGGGGGGGGGGGGGGGGGGGGGGGGGGGGGGGGGGGGGGGGGGGGGGGGGGGGGGGGGGGGGGGGGGGGGGGGGGGGGGGGGGGGGGGGGGGGGGGGGGGGGGGGGGGGGGGGGGGGGGGGGGGGGGGGGGGGGGGGGGGGGGGGGGGGGGGGGGGGGGGGGGGGGGGGGGGGGGGGGGGGGGGGGGGGGGGGGGGGGGGGGGGGGGGGGGGGGGGGGGGGGGGGGGGGGGGGGGGGGGGGGGGGGGGGGGGGGGGGGGGGGGGGGGGGGGGGGGGGGGGGGGGGGGGGGGGGGGGGGGGGGGGGGGGGGGGGGGGGGGGGGGGGGGGGGGGGGGGGGGGGGGGGGGGGGGGGGGGGGGGGGGGGGGGGGGGGGGGGGGGGGGGGGGGGGGGGGGGGGGGGGGGGGGGGGGGGGGGGGGGGGGGGGGGGGGGGGGGGGGGGGGGGGGGGGGGGGGGGGGGGGGGGGGGGGGGGGGGGGGGGGGGGGGGGGGGGGGGGGGGGGGGGGGGGGGGGGGGGGGGGGGGGGGGGGGGGGGGGGGGGGGGGGGGGGGGGGGGGGGGGGGGGGGGGGGGGGGGGGGGGGGGGGGGGGGGGGGGGGGGGGGGGGGGGGGGGGGGGGGGGGGGGGGGGGGGGGGGGGGGGGGGGGGGGGGGGGGGGGGGGGGGGGGGGGGGGGGGGGGGGGGGGGGGGGGGGGGGGGGGGGGGGGGGGGGGGGGGGGGGGGGGGGGGGGGGGGGGGGGGGGGGGGGGGGGGGGGGGGGGGGGGGGGGGGGGGGGGGGGGGGGGGGGGGGGGGGGGGGGGGGGGGGGGGGGGGGGGGGGGGGGGGGGGGGGGGGGGGGGGGGGGGGGGGGGGGGGGGGGGGGGGGGGGGGGGGGGGGGGGGGGGGGGGGGGGGGGGGGGGGGGGGGGGGGGGGGGGGGGGGGGGGGGGGGGGGGGGGGGGGGGGGGGGGGGGGGGGGGGGGGGGGGGGGGGGGGGCAAAATGCTATGGGAACCCGCCTTTCCTTTAGCACCGCTTTTCACCCTCAATCAAGTGGTCAAGTAGAACGCGTCAACCAGATTCTAGAAGACATGCTTCGAGCCTCTGTTATCTCATTCGGAATGGAGTGGGAGAAATGCCTTCCATTTGTCGAATTTGCTTATAACAACAGCTATCAATCTAGCTTGGGTAAAGCCCCTTTTGAAGTTCTCTATGGACGACGGTGTCGAACACCCCTTAATTGGTCAGAAACCGGGGAAAGACAATTCTTTGGCCCGGATATGATCCAGGAAGCAGAAGAGCAAGTTCGCATCGTTCGTGAAAAGTTGAAAACAGCCCAATCTCGTCAAAAGAGTCAATATGACCGAAAACATAAGGCTATGACTTTCGAGGTTGACGAGAAGGCTTACCTTCGGGTTACTCCTCTGAAGGGAACCCATCGTTTCGGTATCAAAGGCAAATTGGCTCCCCGTTACATTGGACCTTTTCGTATTCTCGCTAAACGAGGAGAAGTTGCCTACCAGTTGGAACTACCTCCGCATCTCTCCAGAGTCCACGATGTCTTCCACGTTTCTCAACTCAGGCGTTGCTTCTCGGATCCTATCCGTGGAGTGGACCACGAAACGCTTGATCTCCAAGATAATCTCACGTATCGAGAGTACCCCATTCGTATCCTCGATCAGGCCGAGCGTACCACTCGACGTCATAATATCAAGTTTCTCAAAGTTCAATGGTCGCACCATTCTGAGGATGAAGCAACTTGGGAAAGGGAGGATCGTCTTCGACTCGAGTATCCCGCCTTCTTTCCGGAGGAACCCAAATCTCGGGACGAGATTCTTTTGAGTGGGGGTGAGTTGTCACACCCTAGCTAGTTCATGCATTAGAGTGTTGCATCATGTCTATTCTTTCATCAGAAACCTGAAATGGGGATGACAGAACCCCCAGCCCCCTCTGAAACCAACTAGGGTTTACTAAAAACTTTTTCAATGAACCTGAAATGCCCTTCTAAAATGCCCATCATTTTTGTCTTGGTTCAGAACCTCTGCCAGAAGTGATGCACATTTTCCTAGGTCATCTTAGGGTCTTTGAATTAAATCATAGATATTTGAATTTGGGCATTTAAAATTATATAAAATATTTAAATGCTCAAATATCTCCAAACTAAAATGTTTCATGTTGGAAATAATCCAACTATGGACCAGGAGTAGTTTGGTGATTTTAGGAGTTGCCTAAGTATTTTTATTAATTCAACAAAGTTGCAGAAGTATTAAAAAACAGAAAACAGAAAAAAATGGGGGGGGGGGGGGGGGGGGGGGGGGGGGGGGGGGGGGGGGGGGGGGGGGGGGGGGGGGGGGGGGGGGGGGGGGGGGGGGGGGGGGGGGGGGGGGGGGGGGGGGGGGGGGGGGGGGGGGGGGGGGGGGGGGGGGGGGGGGGGGGGGGGGGGGGGGGGGGGGGGGGGGGGGGGGGGGGGGGGGGGGGGGGGGGGGGGGGGGGGGGGGGGGGGGGGGGGGGGGGGGGGGGGGGGGGGGGGGGGGGGGGGGGGGGGGGGGGGGGGGGGGGGGGGGGGGGGGGGGGGGGGGGGGGGGGGGGGGGGGGGGGGGGGGGGGGGGGGGGGGGGGGGGGGGGGGGGGGGGGGGGGGGGGGGGGGGGGGGGGGGGGGGGGGGGCGGAGGTGGATCCTCGGTAGTGTATTGAAGTGGTGAGTAGTGGACTCGTGTGTGCAAAACCATTTCAAGTTGGAGTCTCGTAGGATAGCCTAGCCAAGAGTCAAAGCTGGGCCGACGTCGCTCCGGCCCGTCCCCGGCCGCACCAAGTGCTTCGTCGAACTCCCCGTGAGCTTAGCCATCTTCCCCTCCCTTCTTTTCTTGTTCCCGAGCTGTGTAGCAACCTCCCGGAGCTCAACCGCACCCACCACCGTGGAGCTCGTCGCCGACGTGCTCCCGGTCACCCTCCGGCCACAAACTGGTGTCCATCATGTTCACCATGTCACGTAGCACCTAACCAGCTACTCCCCGCACCTCACCGACCCCTCTAGCGTCAAGTTCGTCTTCGGCCGAACTCCGGTGGCCGCCAAAGTCGTCGCCGGCGCCAACTCCGGCCACCCCGACCCCAACGGACTCCACCAAGAGCTGCGGCTCGTCCTCAGCTCCACTCCGATGGCCTCCGCGACCCATTTGGTGGCCGGAACGGCCAAAACCACTTCCACCGCCACGTCGGGCTCGCCGGCGGCTAAACGCCGGTGCAGCCGACCTGGGTTTGACCACGGGTGGGCCCTGGTTGACTTTCCTGAGTCAATGACAGGTGGGGCCCAGCCCTGTTAACTATTTAGGATTAGTTTAAATTAATTTTAGTTTAACTAATCACACTGACACGCGGGACCCACTATCAGGTTTGACCTGGACCGTGTCCCGTTGACCTGCTGATGTCACACTGACGTCAGGCTAACGCAGTAATTGATTTTCTGGATTTAATCTAATATAGGAAATTCCAGAATATAGTTTAAACTTCAAAAATTCATAACTTTTAATCTGTAACTCCAAATCAGACAAGTTATATATGAAAAATGATCAGAAAAATCCAATCTATCCATCTGTACTATTTTCATGCATGATTAAACAAGTTAACTTGATGTTTAATGCAGAACAAGATAAAACACTTTAAAGGGCCATGTATGAGTTTGAAATTTGAATCGTTGGTTCAAATTGGTTCAAACCCTTCTGGTCTTAGTTGCATTAGCCCAACACATTCATATTGCCATGTTTCATGCATGCATCATATTGTCGCACATTGTTTGGTGATGGTTGTGTATCGGTGTTCTTTGCGGCAGGTTCTGCCTCTGAGGAGTACCGTGATTACCCTAACGAAGAACCGTATCAGTGCATCGAACCATCAGGCAAGCAACCAACCATTTGATCATATCGATACAATCCCATGTTCTCGCTCCTGCTCTCTTTTACTGCATTAAGACAACGTGTTTCAAACTGCTGTGTGCTACGGTAGTTGAACCCACTTCCTCTGCATGACCTGTCATTGCCACAGTAACTAGATGAAACCCACTAGCATGTGTAGGAGTTGATTGAGCCATATGTATGTGTTGTTCCTACCTTGCTATGACTGCTATGCTTAGAGTCGTGTCAGGTCTGGTTCATCTGGGTGATGGGCTAGAGTGAAATGATTATGTCGGTAATGAGAGTGGTGTGGTGAACACGGTTTGGTAAAGGTATCGATGAGAGGCCATGTAGGAGTACATGGTGGGTTGTTTCATTGAAGCCGACCTTAAGAACTGAGATCTGTATGTGTGATTTAAGATACAACTACTACCATGCATTGGGCCCTGAAATATGACCCCACTCGACTTCTTATTCACCCTAGTTCTCTGTCCAGGAGTTGCAAGTAGTTTCTGGTGTTTGTAGCCTACTGGAGGCCGTGGACAGCGCTGACCGTAGGGGTGGGCTGTGATGCGGTAGGTACGTGGCCGGGAATAGCGGGCACCCGTTAGGTGTCACGGAACCCTGTACACATCGTTCGGGGCCGTATGGGAAACCTTGGCCGGACTCCCTGCGGATGGAACCTGGATAGGCGATAAACCTGG
>JAAAWM010010281.1:0-37486 GCA_036873465.1 Thinopyrum obtusiflorum | reverse complement strand
TTTCTTTTTGTTTTTTCGTCGACGGAAGTGCGAATTGATTTGGTACAGTACACATTGGGCTTGTCCGGAAATTTCAACCCGCGCCTTGTTACCCCGAAATATTTAAGATATATCTTTGTCTTGTTGTGCTCCGACAACTCCCTCCATCTCAACCCGCGCCTTGCTATTCCAAAATTACAATGCGCGCGAAAACTCCCACCTCCTGTGAAATCCTGACACGCGAAATGCCTGTGATACCCCTGAACCGAAAGAACCGCCTAGCTCAAATCGGTGGGGGTAATTTCGTAACTTAACCCACATTTCGGACAAGCGCGTCCCTAAGCCATGGTTCCCCACTCCCATCCCATCCGCCCACCCATTCGTACACCGAGGCCGCGAAAACCCGTGAAGCCCCACACCCTCCTTCGTCTGCCACAGCAACACCTCGACGTCCCTCATCCACCGTACCAAATGAGGATCCATCGTCGATCTCGTCGTCCTGCCGGTTCAGCCACCCCGTCCTCCACCTCCAAGGAGCTGCCCCGATGTTCCCCTCGTCTTTCGCGCCACCTCCATTCCCACACCGCCGTCTTCACCTGCACCACCGGAAGAGCATCATCATCACCGTTTCCTCGGATGAAGCTGAGGCCTAATCGGCACCACCAAAGAGGTTGTACACTAATCGCCGCATTTTCTTCTTGATTCGATCTCATGGTGCTACCGGCGCTCGGTCCCGAGCCTCCACGGCGCGGCTCCATCCACGACGGCGTCGCCGGCCACTTCCTCCACGGTGTCGCTCCCTCGGCGGCGACGTCCACATCAGTAGGAGCTGCTGCTGCTTTAGCTCTCGCTCGCGCTGCTGCTCTGCTCTTGCTCTCGGTCCCCTGCTTGGTCTGCTCTTGCTCTTGCTCGCGCTGCTGCTCTCGCTCTTGCTCTTGCTTGCGATGCTGCTCCGATTTAGCTACACTTCAGTCGACTGAATTGACTTTTGGGTCAGTCGATTTTCAGGGGGTGGGGGGGGCTCGCCGGAGTTAAGGAAGAACCAGCCGCAGCGGGGAGGCGGGCTCGCCGGAGAGGTACCCCACTATCTATCTTAGGGTTCAGGGTGGGGGCGGTGGTCGTCGGCGGTGGTGGGGCGGTGGCGTGGGGATCGCCGGAGAAAAACCTCGGCACGGGGGGGCCTAGAGGGATGGCCGGGGCGGCGGCGGACCGGTGGTGGGGAGTGGTTTCGGGGCGGGCGGGGTGGCGCACCGCCGGCCGCGGGCGATGGGGGTGGCTATTTGGCCGGTGGTGGCTGGCGGCTCAGGGTAGCCTCACCTGATGCTGCTACACGACCAGCTGCCCCGGCTCTCGCACGCGCTGCTGCTGCTGCTACTGCTTTTCTGCTACTAGCTAGTGCGTTCAGTTTCGACAGTAAAATTCAGTTTCGACAGTAAAATTCAGTTTCGACAGCGAAATTCAGTTTCGATAGTTAAGTTCAGTTTTGACAGTTAAATTCAGTTTCGACAGTTAAGTTCAGAGATGAGCGGCTGATGTATTTTACATCTAGCACTTTGTGGTTATGTATTTTACGTCATCTATTGGAGATGCTATTAGAATTCCACTCAGGTTAACGTTGTCTCTCCTGTCCTGCTTCAGCCTCGGCGTCGTACAACTCACCGGAGCTGCTCCAACGACGAAACCCTCCATCACAGTGGAGTAGTACCCCGGGCTCCATCTCAAGATGCCTAAGATCTTCTTCCCCTCCTCCGACGGCCAAGTCAGCCGGATCATCCTCACCGACCAACCCAATCACGCTGAGATCGACATGGCTTCGCCAAAGAGGTTGTACACTTGTTGCATCTCTTTTTTACTCTACATGTTATATATATTGTCCACTGAGCACATGCAGTAACGTGAAATACGATTAGTTTCTCCTACTATATGACAAGCAGTGAGGTACCAGGCAACTTAGCTATCCGTGATGGACTCTCTTGAACACCATCATTATTTATCTCTGCGTGTTTGAGCTGTGCATTTGTCGATGGGCCTGGGAGTTGAGCTAGTAGGGCAGTGGCCTGGGTCCAAAGTAGTAGAAGTAGGCAAGTAGCACAAAAACATTTTTTGAGTGTAGCTTTTCCTTGCTCAAGCCTGCCTACTAGAATCGACAGTGCTTGAAAGGAAAAGTGAAGGAAAACATAGGAATTGGAAAGTTTCCTATGGTACTACTATTCATGCACTTGGTTCAAAGGAATGGAGCAAAGGAAAACTGTAGGATTTGTTCCTTTCGTGTCTCCTTGAAAGAAAAACCGTTCGGATTTTAATTTCCACTTGTCCTCCTTTTCAAATTCCTATTCATGAAGCACAAGACTAAGAGATAGTAGTATAATAGCATTATAACCATACATTTTCTTGTGGTTTGACTTAATCTCACCAGGCTTCTTTGCATCCTGTGATCTTCCAATTCTTGTGAACCAAACACCCAGATTGGCAGAAATCCTGTGTTTTTAAATTCTATGTTTTGCACGTGCATTCCTATCCTATTACTGTGTATTTCCTAATCCTGCGTTGTTAGAATCCTCCAATTCAAACGAGCCCTTACAGAATTACTTCTCTTACAGATAGTTGTCAAAGAAAACCTTGTGTGGTTTGTCCCGCTCCTGCTGCGCCATCGTCCACCCAAGCTCAGCTCCTCCAACGACAGAAGGGTCCAGCACAGCAGGGATCTGGCCTCCAGACTGTCTTTCACCACCTCAGATCTTCTTCCCCACCGCCGACAGCCATGACAACTGCATTACCATCATCAACCGAGCAGATGACCTCGAGGACTACACGGGTCCGCAAGAGAGGTCGCACTCTTTCGTGTCTTCTTACATTATGCATCGCTTAATATTACATGCTACTTTATCGTCATGTTCACCAATTAGACTCTGAGTCAGCTCCAAACTAATGGTCAAACTTGAGTTTTTAAATGGTTGTGGGGTACATATCGGGGCCGCAATTAATAGTATCTATCTACTATCTGGTTAATCTCTGGTGTCTACTACGAGTTTCATGTTGGGTGGGAAACAAACAGTAAAGAAGCCATTATCTGTATTTTTTAACTGAAGCCATTATCTGCCTGCTATCATTGGTTTTGGGTCTATCCACAGGTTGCTACCATCACTCTGGATTTCTGCATGCACTCCTTACATAATCTCACTATGTTTTATTCCTATGCATGTCAGTTATTGTACAAAATGGAACTGAACATGTAGAGCAAAAGAGATGAGCCTTGCGTGGCAATAAAATTTCATGCAGACGTCGCTCCATGGTAGGCGCGGGGGGGGGGGGGGGGGGGGGGGGGGGGGGGGGGGGGGGGGGGGGGGGGGGGGGGGGGGGGGGGGGGGGGGGGGGGGGGGGGGGGGGGGGGGGGGGGGGGGGGGGGGGGGGGGGGGGGGGGGGGGGGGGGGGGGGGGGGGGGGGGGGGGGGGGGGGGGGGGGGGGGGGGGGGGGGGGGGGGGGGGGGGGGGGGGGGGGGGGGGGGGGGGGGGGGGGGGGGGGGGGGGGGGGGGGGGGGGGGGGGGGGGGGGGGGGGGGGGGGGGGGGGGGGGGGGGGGGGGGGGGGGGGGGGGGGGGGGGGGGGGGGGGGGGGGGGGGGGGGGGGGGGGGGGGGGGGGGGGGGGGGGGGGGGGGGGGGGGGGGGGGGGGGGGGGGGGGGGGGGGGGGGGGGGGGGGGGGGGGGGGGGGGGGGGGGGGGGGGGGGGGGGGGGGGGGGGGGGGGGGGGGGGGGGGGGGGGGGGGGGGGGGGGGGGGGGGGGGGGGGGGGGGGGGGGGGGGGGGGGGGGGGGGGGGGGGGGGGGGGGGGGGGGGGGGGGGGGGGGGGGGGGGGGGGGGGGGGGGGGGGGGGGGGGGGGGGGGGGGGGGGGGGGGGGGGGGGGGGGGGGGGGGGGGGGGGGGGGGGGGGGGGGGGGGGGGGGGGGGGGGGGGGGGGGGGGGGGGGGGGGGGGGGGGGGGGGGGGGGGGGGGGGGGGGGGGGGGGGGGGGGGGGGGGGGGGGGGGGGGGGGGGGGGGGGGGGGGGGGGGGGGGGGGGGGGGGGGGGGGGGGGGGGGGGGGGGGGGGGGGGGGGGGGGGGGGGGGGGGGGGGGGGGGGGGGGGGGGGGGGGGGGGGGGGGGGGGGGGGGGGGGGGGGGGGGGGGGGGGGGGGGGGGGGGGGGGGGGGGGGGGGGGGGGGGGGGGGGGGGGGGGGGGGGGGGGGGGGGGGGGGGGGGGGGGGGGGGGGGGGGGGGGGGGGGGGGGGGGGGGGGGGGGGGGGGGGGGGGGGGGGGGGGGGGGGGGGGGGGGGGGGGGGGGGGGGGGGGGGGGGGGGGGGGGGGGGGGGGGGGGGGGGGGGGGGGGGGGGGGGGGGGGGGGGGGGGGGGGGGGGGGGGGGGGGGGGGGGGGGGGGGGGGGGGGGGGGGGGGGGGGGGGGGGGGGGGGGGGGGGGGGGGGGGGGGGGGGGGGGGGGGGGGGGGGGGGGGGGGGGGGGGGGGGGGGGGGGGGGGGGGGGGGGGGGGGGGGGGGGGGGGGGGGGGGGGGGGGGGGGGGGGGGGGGGGGGGGGGGGGGGGGGGGGGGGGGGGGGGGGGGGGGGGGGGGGGGGGGGGGGGGGGGGGGGGGGGGGGGGGGGGGGGGGGGGGGGGGGGGGGGGGGGGGGGGGGGGGGGGGGGGGGGGGGGGGGGGGGGGGGGGGGGGGGGGGGGGGGTTTCTTGTTTATCAGCCATTTGAATTGGAGAGGGTGATGGCAGTATCTAAGGGAGTAACAACATGTCTTCAGAAAAGATAGTGCTACCAGTTGATGCAGATAGAACCACGGTTGTACTTGCCCAAGAACCAGCCCCACCACACATAACCTAGACTCTCGCAGATTGTACCCCTACCCAGTTGGACAGAGAACCAGCTACACCCCTTCTAACCCCAACCCCAGCAGATAGTAACCCAGTTACAGTTGACACAGCACCGTCTCCACCACAGAGCACCCAAACACGAGCAGTTAGTAAGGGAACTGCAGTGCCCAAAGTACAAGGACCACCACTCCGAATCCCAACTCAACGCTTAAAGGAGAAGAAGAATTGTTCTCAGGTCAGGTTCTGTAGCTATGGTTCATACTCCTTTGCTCTTGCATTACTGTATTTACTCAGACCAACTATTTTCAAATTTGAAGGATGGAATTGAAACTCCAATGGCGCAACAGGTACGTTTTAAGCCTGTTCCTTTAATTGGTTTGCTGTTGTAACTTGCTCTATGTTGATTTCAGTTTCAATTGAATAAACAGTTATGTTCTCATGTCATGCACATTACAAGTGTTGTTATTGCTCTATAGTTTCCCACACTTATATTCTGTCTATTCTGCTTTGTATTGAACAAATATTATTTGAACTGTGTCTCTATCTTGATTTGGCAACAAAAACTAGAATGCTATAGACCATAAAGTGACCATGGGACATAGATATATGTTTGTTTCATGCTGTTATCATGTGCACTTTACTACTGGACTGATTTACCAAAATGAGTTTCATATACAACATGGTAAACCTGTGATGTGTCTGCTTGTTTCTCTTTTAGAATGCGGACAAAATATTGGAGAACAGTACCCCGTTATGCAATGGTGAAGGAAGTAATGCAGATAAGGTTCAAGATAGTGAGACATCCCTGTTGGTCTCCAAGAAAGCTAATAAAAACTACCTTGATGACAGTGAGAGAACCCAAAAGTCCTGTCTTGATGTAGTGTTCGAGTTACTGGCCACTACTGCTGGCACAAGCTCTTCGAACTCGATGCCTGAATCAGTTCGTCTTCTTGAGTCTCGGCTTCAAGTTGAAAGACATCGATCAGATGTGCTGCGACAGGAAGCTAAAGGACTGAGGAAGTCCCTGCAGAATTCAGATGCATACTTTCTGGTGCAACAGCAAGCGCTGGAGGATTTAAGCGCCAAACAAGAGAAAGTTAATAAGCTTGCTAAGCATCTTGCCAGCATTATGGGTACCCAGGATATTGTTTCTTGAGATCTTCTGAAGTGGTTTCAGTTCTGGACTTGTTTTGCTGCGGCGTTTATTTGCACTGGTCGCCAACTTTGACAACCAGTGTATATGATATGCTGCTTTGTTCCCTATATTTGCACTGGTGGTGAACTTTGATGCCCTGTGGATGTAATATGTGTAATAGCCGTGATAGCCTAGTGTAAGTTGCTTGCTTATTTATTTCCTTGTTGTCTTGTTTATTTGTTTTCTTGTAGTCAGTGTTGTTCTTTTTCCGCGGTTTGCTAGTGGCCGCAATAACCTATTTTTTAAAACTACACCACAATAACCATGGGCTACATATTTACTGTAGTTACACTGGGCCTTCTACAGGCCGTAGAAACAATGGGCCTTCTACGGGGCGTAGAAACAATGGGCCTTCTACGGGCCTTATCATCAATGGGCCTTCTACGGGTCGTATCATCAATGGGCCTTCTACGGGCCGTATGATCGATTGCCCAAACATGGGCCAATAACATACCGCATTATGGTCGTAAACGGGCTAGAGTTGGAAACGTCCGTTCATGGGCCGACCATAACGGGGCGTCGTTAATCGGCCGTATTTGATGACGCTATGAAAACGGCCCAACATATTAACGGGCCACAAACTGGCCGACTGTAACCACGGGCTGAATTTGGCCCACAAGCAGAAAATGACAGTAACGGGCCGTAAGTAACCGAATGCTGGAAATGAGCCCAAGAATAAATGGGCCCTGAGAAGGCCGAAAGATAACATGGGCTGGAAACAGCCCAACGGTATAATGGGCCGTTAATGGGTATAAAGTGATACACTGTTCATTACGGGCCAGTTTCACCTCGGGCCGTTAATGGGCCAAGAGTTACAAAGGGCCTCATATGGGCCGAAAGACTTCATGGGCTATACATGGGCCGGAAGTTAAAACGGGCTGGAATCATATTGGACGGCCCAGATGACGCTACTGGGCCTAATTCGGATAGGTCGTAACGGGCCTTGGGTTAGCGGGCTGTAAATGGGCTATATGCGAACATGCCGTTAACAGGCTTTCCGTGGGCCGGCCCGCCACCTTTTGACCAAGTCAAACGGGCCGGCCTTTTCACAGGAATGGGCCTCTGTTGGGCCCTGCCACGTGTCTATGTATCATAGGCGCCTTCGGTCCAATGAGTGGATGACATCTGACCCAACGGTGAGCCGACACGTGTTTCCTCCAGCCAATGATGATTTTACACGTGGAAAATCACCATTGGTCGGGGCTGTTAACGGGTTATCGGATCCAAAACCAGACCTGGTAGCGTAACGGCGAGCCGTTACGGTGGATGCCATGTGTCGGTCACCCTTGACGAAAGCACTTCTATGACGCGGGATTTATTGTCATGGAAGTGGACACTTCCGTGATGATATTTTTGGTAATGTCATGGAACACTTCTACGACAGCACAGGTATGACTATCTTGATTCTGTCATAAAATTGTCATGGATGTACATGCATGACAGAAAACGTGACCTACTGTGACAAACACGTATCATCACGAAAGTGTATTTTTTTTGTAGTGTTAACGCTTCCACTTTCGGTCTACGAGGGTACGTAGACACACTCTCCCCGCTCGTTGCTATGCATCACATAGATAGATCTTGCGTGATCGTAGGTAAATTTTTTGAAATACTGCGTTCCCCAACAGTGGCATCCGAGCCAGGTCTATGCGTAGATGTTATATGCACGAGTAGAACACAAAGAGTTGTGGGCGATAATAGTCATACTGCTTACCAGCATGTCATACTTTGATTCAGCGGTATTGTTGGATGAAGCGGCTCAGACCGACATTACATGTACGCTTACGCGAGACTGGTTCTACCGATGTGCTTCGCACACAGGTGGCTAGTGGGTGTCTGTTTCTCCAACTTTAGTTGAATCGAGTGTGACTACGCCCGGTCCTTGTTGAAGGTTAAAACAACACACTTGACGAAAAGTCGTTGTGGTTTTTGATGCGTAGGTAAGAACGGTTCTTGCTAAACCCGTAGCAGCCACGTAAAATTTGCAACAAGTAGAGGACGTCTAACTTGTTTTTGCAGGGTATGTTATGATGTGATATGGTCAAGACGTGATGATATATAAATTGTTGTATGAGATGATCATGTTTTGTAACAGTTATCGGCAACTGGCAGGAGCCTTATGGTTGTCGCTTTATTGTATGAAATGCAATCGCCATGTAATTGCTTTACTTTATCACTAAGCGGTAGCGATAGTCGTGATAGCAATAGTTGGCGAGACGACAACGATGCTTCGATGGAGATCAAGGTGTCAAGCCGGTGACGGTGGTGATCATGACGGTGCTTTGGAGATGGAGATCAAAGTCACAAGATGATGATGGTCATATCATATCACTTATATTGATTGCATATGATGTTTATCCTTTATGCATCTAATTTTGCTTAGATCGGCGGTAGCATTATAAGATGATCTCTCACTAAATTTCAAGGTATAAGTGTTCTCCTTGAGTATGCACCGTTGCGACAGTTCGTCGTGCCGAGACACCACGTGATGATCGGGTGTGATAAGCTCTACGTTCACATACAACGGGTGCAAGCCAGTTTTCCACACGCAGAATACTCGGGTTAAACTTGACGAGCCTAGCATATGCAGATATGGCCTCAGAACACTAGAGAGCGAAAGGTCGAGCGTGAATCATATAGAAGATATGATCAACATAGAGATGTTCACCATTGAAAACTACTCCATCTCACGTGATGATCGGACATGGTTTAGTTGATTTGGATCACGTGGTCATTTAGATGACTAGAGGGATGTCTATCTAAGTGGGAGTTCTTAAGTAATATGATTAATTGAACTTTAATTTATCATGAACTTAGTCATGATAGTATTTGCATAACTATGTTGTAGATCAATAGCTCGCGATGTAGCTGCTCGTTTATTTTTGATATGTTCCTAGAGAAAAATAAGTTGAAAGATGATAGTAGCAATGATGCGGACTTGGTCCGTGATCTGAGGATTATCCTCATTGCTGCACAGAAGAATTATGTCCTTGATGCACCGCTAGGTGACAGACCTATTGCAGGTGCAGATGCAGACGTTATGAACGTTTGGCAAAGCTCGATATGATGACTACTTGATAGTTTAGTGCACCATGCTTTACGGCTTAGAACCGGGACTTCAAAAATATTTTGAACGCCACGGAGCATATAAGATGTTCCAAGAGTTGAAATTGGTATTTCATACTCATGCCCGTGTCGAGAGGTATGAGACCTCTGATAGTACTTTGCCTACAAGATGGAGGAGAATAGCTCAACCAGTGAGCATGTGCTCAGATTGTCTGGGTACTACAATTGCTTGAATCAAGTGGGAGTTAATCTTCCAGATAAGATAGTAATTGACAAAGTTCTATAGTCACTACCACCAAGTTACTAGAACTTCGTGATAAACTATAATATGCAAGGGATGACGAAAGTAATTCCTGAGCTCTTCGCAATGCTGAAATCAGCGAAGGTAGAAATCAAGAAAGAGCATCAAGTGTTGATGGTTAACAAGACCACTAGTTTCAAGAAAAGGGCAAAGGGATAGAAAGGGAACTTCAAGAAGAATGACAAGCAAGTTGGCACTCCTATGAAGAAGCACAAAGCTAGACCCAAGCCTGAAACTGAGTGCTTCTACTGCAAAGGAAATGGTCACTGGAAGTGGATCTGCCTTAGATACTTGGCGGATAAGAAGGATGGCAAAGTGAACAAATGTATATTGGATATACATGTTATTGATGTGTACTTTACTAGTGTTTATAGCAACACCTCGGTATTTGATACTGGTTCAGTTGCTAAGAGTAGTAACTCGAAACGGGAGTTGCAAAATAAACAGAGAGTAGTTAAAGGCGAGGTGATGATGTGTGTTGGAAGTGATTCCAAGGTTGATAAGATCACCATCGCACATTCCCTTTACCTTCGGGATTAGTATTGAACCTAAAATAAATGTTATTTGGTGTTTGCATTGAGCATGAATATGATTGGATCATGTTTATTGCAATACGGTTATTCAAGTCAAAGAATAATTGTTGTTCTATTTACATGAATAAAACCTTCTATGGTCATACACTCAATACAAATGGTTTATTGAATCTCGATCGTAGTGATACACATATTCATAATATTGATGCCAAAAGATGCAGAGTTAATAATGATAGTGCAACTTATTTGTGGCACTGCCATTTAGGTCATATTGGTGTAAAGCGCATGAAGAAACTCCATGCTGATGGGCTTTTGGAATGACTTGATTATGAATCACTTGATGCTTGCGAACCATGCCTCATGGGCAAGATGACTAAGACTCCGTTCTCTGGAACAATGGAGCGGTCCGATGAGTGTTGAGGCTCGCAGCGGGTATCGTTATTTTCTGACCTTCACAGATGATTTGAGCAGATATGGGTATATCTACTTGATGAAATACAAGTCTGAAACATTTGAAAAGTTCAAAGAATTTCAGAGTGAAGTGGAGAATCATCGTAACAAGAAATTAAAGTTTCTATGATCTGATCGCAGAGGTGAATATTTGAGTTACGAGTTTGGCCTTCAATTAAAACAATGTGGAATAGTTTCACAAACTCATGCCACCTGGAACACCACAGCATAATGGTGTGTCCAAACATCATAACTGTACTTTATTGGATATAGTGCAATCTATGATATCTCTTACCGATTTACCACTATTGTTTTGGGGTTATGCATTAGAGACAGCTACATTCATGTTGAAAAGGGCACCGTCTAAATCCGTTGAGACGACACCGTATGAACTATGGTTTGGCAAGAAACCTAAGCTATCATTTCTTAAAGTTTGGGGTTGCAATGCTTATGTGAAAAAGTTTCAACCTGATAAGCTCGAACCCAAATCGGAGAAGTGCGTCTTCATAGGATACCCAAAATAAAATGTTGGGTAGACCTTCTATCACAGATCCGAAGGCAAGATCTTTGTTGCTAAGAATGGATCCTTTCTAGAGAAGGAGTTTCTCTCGAAAGAAGTGAGTGAGAGGAAAGCAGAACTTGATAAGGTAATTGATACGTCTCCAACGTATCTATAATTTTTGATTGTTCCATGCTATTATATTATCTGTTTTGGATGTTTAATGGGCTTTAATTTACCTTTTTATATTATTTTTGGGACTAACCTATTAATCGAAGGCCCGGTGCAAATTGCTGTTTTTTTTGCCTATTTCAGTGTTTCACAGAAAAGGAATAGCAAACGGAATCCAAACAGAATGAAACCTTCGTGAGGATCGTTTTCGGAACAAACGCAATCCAGGAGACTTGGAGTGGACATCAAGAAAGCAGCGAGGATGCCACGAGGTAGGAGGGCACGCCCCAGGGGGGTGGGCGCGCCCCCCACCCTCGTGGGCCGCTCGCAGCTCCACCGACCTACTTCTTTTGCCTATATATACTCTTATACCCTGAAAACATCCAGGGGAGCCACGAAACACTTTTTCCACCACCGCAACCTTCTGTACCCGTGAGATCCCATCTTGGGGCCTTTTCCGGCGCTCCGCCGGAGGGGGAATCGATCACGGAGGGCTTCTACATCAACACCCCCCCCCCCCCCCCCCCCCCCCCCCCCCCCCCCCCCCCCCCCCCCCCCCCCCCCCCCCCCCCCCCCCCCCCCCCCCCCCCCCCCCCCCCCCCCCCCCCCCCCCCCCCCCCCCCCCCCCCCCCCCCCCCCCCCCCCCCCCCCCCCCCCCCCCCCCCCCCCCCCCCCCCCCCCCCCCCCCCCCCCCCCCCCCCCCCCCCCCCCCCCCCCCCCCCCCCCCCCCCCCCCCCCCCCCCCCCCCCCCCCCCCCCCCCCCCCCCCCCCCCCCCCCCCCCCCCCCCCCCCCCCCCCCCCCCCCCCCCCCCCCCCCCCCCCCCCCCCCCCCCCCCCCCCCCCCCCCCCCCCCCCCCCCCCCCCCCCCCCCCCCCCCCCCCCCCCCCCCCCCCCCCCCCCCCCCCCCCCCCCCCCCCCCCCCCCCCCCCCCCCCCCCCCCCCCCCCCCCCCCCCCCCCCCCCCCCCCCCCCCCCCCCCCCCCCCCCCCCCCCCCCCCCCCCCCCCCCCCCCCGGGTCTATTTTCCATCATATTAATCTCCCGTCAACTAGCTATTTCTATCGCCGTTTATTTTGCAATCTTTACTTTTCAATCTATACAACAAAAATACCAAAAACATTTATCTTATTATCTTTATCAGATCTCACTTTTGCAAGTGGCCGTGAAGGGACAACCCCTTTATCGCGTTGGTTGCAAGGTTCTTAATTGTTTGTGCAGGTATTAGGGATTTGCGTGTAGTCTCCTACTGGATTGATACCTTGGTTCTCAAAAAGTGAGGGAAATACTTATGCTACTTTGCTGCATCACCCTTTCCTCTTCAAGGGAAAACCAACGCATGCACAAGAGGTAGCAAGAAGGATTTCTGGCGCCGTTGCCGGGGAGATCTACGCACAAGTCAAGACATACCAAGTACCCATCACAAACTATTATCCCTCGCATTACATTATTTGCCATTTGCCTCTCGTTTTCCTCTCCCCCACTTCTAAAACGATTATCAAAAACCTTTGCCTTTTCTTCGTCTTCTTCCCATATGTATCTTTGTTTGTGTTTCCATGTGCCTTCTATTTGCTTGCATCTTTGCTTGCTAAAAATCTATTGATATGGATCCACTTCAAGTGTTCTACTTGGATCATCTTCGATCCTTATGCGCTCGTGCTGAATCCCCAACTAGCCTAGTTGATGGGAAATCTTTAGATGAGCATGCTCATTTTGTGCGTCATCATTTGTCTGAAAAGGGGAAGCTCTTATGGTATCAAATAAATAGTTTGCTATGCTATGCTTGGAATCTCTGTGAAATTTATGATTTTACTTGTTGCTCTAAGAACCCTAAAAAACACCTTCCCTACCTATGTGAGTTTAATGATAATGAAATATTATCTTCTTATGCAAAGGGTGTTTATAGTTACTATGATACCGAACAAATTGAAGAATTTGTCATTTTTAAGGGTGCTCATGAAGTTGCTTCTTTGATTGAGAAGTATGATATTACTCTCTACAAATCTGAAAATTTTGACATACTTAAATATTGCTATGAAAACTATGCCCATAATGTCTATGTCAAAGAAATTATTGAAAGAATGACCGTTGCTTTGGAAGAAAATAATGATATGCATGAATCTATAGATAATTATGATTCCGATGATTTGATTGAAATATCCCTTGATGAACATGATGCTTGCTATTCTTGTGGCCATGATGCCAATATTTATGAAGACGAATTTGCTATAGTTCCTTATGTTAAACATGAGATCATTGCTATTGCACCCATACTTGATAGTTCCTTCGATGAAAAGCAGGATTGCAATAATCTTATTATAAATTCTCTTGATGTCAATTGTGCTAATAATATGCAAAACCCTAAGCTTGGGGATGCTAGTTTTGCTATGTCTACTACTTGTTGCAATGATCATGATTGGGGTGATTCTTCTTATGATCTTGAAAATTTATTTAAGCCCCATGATGAATATGAGATTGATAATAGTGTTTGCAATAATAGTGAAAGTGGGTTTGGAGAGGTCATGACTTTAGTTAATGATAATCCCACTATTTTGGAAGAGTGTCAACTTCGCATGCATGTGGATCGTGTTGAGAATATGTTATGTGATAGCTATTTTGTTGAGTTTGCCTATGATCCTACTTGTAATTATTATGAGAGAGGAAAATATGGTTGTAGAAATTTTTATCTTACTAAATACCTCTCGTCATGTTGAGATTGCTATCGTCTCTTTCTTCTTCCTTGCATATGCTAATTTTTGCTTGCTATGATAATTTGTTTGCTTATAAAATGCCTATGCATAGGAAGTATGTTAGACTTATATGTGTTTATCGCGTGTTCTATGATGCTCTCTTTGTGCTTTAATTCTTGTCTTTGATGTGAGCATCATTAAAATTATCAATGCCTAGCTAGGGGCGTTAAACGATAGCGCTTGTTGGGAGGCAACCCAATTTTATTTTTGTTTCTTGCTTTTTGTTCCTGTTTAGTAATAAATAATTCATCTAGCCTCTGGTTAGATGTGGTTTTATGTTTTAATTAGTGTTGTGCCAGGTAAAACCTATAGGATCTTCTTGGGTGATAATAATTTGATCTTTCTGAAAAAAGACAGAAACTTTCTGCTCCCGAAAACAATTGTTAAAAATCACCAGAGAGCGATAAAATACTTATTCTAATTGCAGTAGATCAGTAAACAAATTATCTAGGTCATCCTATTCTTTTCAGATTTTTCTGAGTTACAGAAGTTTGCGTTTGATACAGATTACTACAGACTGTTCTGTTTTTGACAGATTCTGTTTTTCGTGTGTTGATTGCTTATTTTGATGAATCTATGGCTAGTATCGGGGGGTATGAACCATGGAAAAGTTTGAAATACATTAGGTTTAACACCAATATAAATAAAGAATGAGTTCATTACAGTACCTTAAGGTGGTGGTTTGTTTTCTTACACTAACGGAGCTCATGAGATTTTCTGTTGAGTTTTGTGTTGTGAAGTTTTCAAGTTTTTGGGTAAAGATTTGATGGATTTTGGAACAAGGAGTGGCAAGATCCTAAGCTTGGGGATGCCCAAGGCACCCCAAGGTAAAATTAAAGGACAACCAAAAGCCTAAGCTTGGGGATGCCCCGGAAGGCATCCCCTCTTTCGTCTTCGTCTATCGGTAACTTTACTCGATGCTATATTTTTATTCACCACATGATATGTATTTTGCTTGGAGCATCTTGTATGATTTGAGTCTTTGCTTTTTAGTTTACCACAATCATCCTTGCTGTACACACCTTTTGGAGAGACACCCATGAATCGGAATTTATTAGAATACTCTATGTGCTTCACTTATATCTTTTGAGCTAGCTAATTTTGCTCTATTGCTTCACTTATACCCTTTTAGAGCACGGTGGTGGTTTTATTTTGTAGAAATTATTGATCTCTCATGCTTCACTTATATTATTTTGAGAGTCTTTTAGAACAGCATGGTAATTTGCTTTGGCTATAAAATTAGTCCTAATATGATAGGCATCCAAGATGGGTATAATAAAAACTTTCATATAGAGTGCATTAAATAGTATGATAAATTTGATACTTGATAATTGTTTTGAGATATAAAGGTGGTAATGTTAGAGTCATGCTAGTTGGGTAATTATGAAATTGAGAAATACTTGTGTTGAGGTTGGCAAGTCCCGTAGCATGCACGTATGGTGAACGTTGTGTGACAAATTTGAAGCATGGGGTGTTCCTTGATTGCTTTCCTTATGAGTGGCGGTCGGGGACGAGCGATGGTCTTTTCCTACCAATCTATCCCCCTAGGGGCATGCGTAGTAGTACTTTGCTTCGAGGGCTAATAAACCTTTGCAATAAGTATATGAGTTCTTTATGACTAATGTGACTCCATGGATTATACGCACTCTTACCTTTTCGCAATTTGCTAGCCTCTACGGTACCGTGCATTGCCCTTTCTCACCTTGAGATTTGGTGCAAACTTCGCTGGTGCATCCAAACCCCGTGATATGATACGCTCTATCACACATACGCCTCCTTATATCTTCCTCAAAACAGCCACCATACCTACCTATTATGGCATTTCCATAGCCATTCCGAGATATATTGCCATGCAACTTTCCACCGTTCCGTTTATTATGACACGCTCCATCATTGTCATATTGCTTTGCATGATCATGTAGTTGACATTGTATTTGTGGCAAAGCCACCTTCATAATTCTTTCATACATGTCGCTCTTGATTCATTGCATATCCCGGTACACCGCCGGAGGCATTCACATAGAGTCATATTTTGTTCTAAGTATTGAGTTGTAATTCTTGAGTTGTAAGTAAATAGAAGTGTGATGATTTTCATTATTAGAGCATTGTCCCATGTGAGGAAAGGATGATGGAGACTATGATTCCCCCACAAGTCGGGATGAGACTCCGGACGGAAATATAAAAAAAGAGGCCAAAGAAGCCCAAATAAAAAAAAGAGAAAAAAATGAGAGAAAAAGAGAGAAGGGACAATGTTACTATCCTTTTTCCACACTTGTGCTTCAAAATAACACCATGATATTATTTTATCACTTTCATTTACTAGTGGGAATTTTTCATTATAGAACTTGGCTTGTATATTCCAATGATGGGCTTCCTCAAAATGCCCTAGGTCTTCGTGAGCACGCAAGTTGGATGCACACCCACTTAGTTTCTTTTTGATGAGCTTTCATACACTTATAGCTCTAGTGCATCCGTTGCATGGCAATCCCTACTCCTCGCATTGACATCAATTGATGGGCATCTCCATAGCCCGTTGACCCCCCCCCCCCCCCCCCCCCCCCCCCCCCCCCCCCCCCCCCCCCCCCCCCCCCCCCCCCCCCCCCCCCCCCCCCCCCCCCCCCCCCCCCCCCCCCCCCCCCCCCCCCCCCCCCCCCCCCCCCCCCCCCCCCCCCCCCCCCCCCCCCCCCCCCCCCCCCCCCCCCCCCCCCCCCCCCCCCCCCCCCCCCCCCCCCCCCCCCCCCCCCCCCCCCCCCCCCCCCCCCCCCCCCCCCCCCCCCCCCCCCCCCCCCCCCCCCCCCCCCCCCCCCCCCCCCCCCCCCCCCCCCCCCCCCCCCCCCCCCCCCCCCCCCCCCCCCCCCCCCCCCCCCCCCCCCCCCCCCCCCCCCCCCCCCCCCCCCCCCCCCCCCCCCCCCCCCCCCCCCCCCCCCCCCCCCCCCCCCCCCCCCCCCCCCCCCCCCCCCCCCCCCCCCCCCCCCCCCCCCCCCCCCCCCCCCCCCCCCCCCCCCCCCCCCCCCCCCCCCCCCCCCCCCCCCCCCCCCCCCCCCCCCCCCCCCCCCCCCCCCCCCCCCCCCCCCCCCCCCCCCCCCCCCCCCCCCCCCCCCCCCCCCCCCCCCCCCCCCCCCCCCCCCCCCCCCCCCCCCCCCCCCCCCCCCCCCCCCCCCCCCCCCCCCCCCCCCCCCCCCCCCCCCCCCCCCCCCCCCCCCCCCCCCCCCCCCCCCCCCCCCCCCCCCCCCCCCCCCCCCCCCCCCCCCCCCCCCCCCCCCCCCCCCCCCCCCCCCCCCCCCCCCCCCCCCCCCCCCCCCCCCCCCCCCCCCCCCCCCCCCCCCCCCCCCCCCCCCCCCCCCCCCCCCCCCCCCCCCCCCCCCCCCCCCCCCCCCCCCCCCCCCCCCCCCCCCCCCCCCCCCCCCCCCCCCCCCCCCCCCCCCCCCCCCCCCCCCCCCCCCCCCCCCCCCCCCCCCCCCCCCCCCCCCCCCCCCCCCCCCCCCCCCCCCCCCCCCCCCCCCCCCCCCCCCCCCCCCCCCCCCCCCCCCCCCCCCCCCCCCCCCCCCCCCCCCCCCCCCCCCCCCCCCCCCCCCCCCCCCCCCCCCCCCCCCCCCCCCCCCCCCCCCCCCCCCCCCCCCCCCCCCCCCCCCCCCCCCCCCCCCCCCCCCCCCCCCCCCCCCCCCCCCCCCCCCCCCCCCCCCCCCCCCCCCCCCCCCCCCCCCCCCCCCCCCCCCCCCCCCCCCCCCCCCCCCCCCCCCCCCCCCCCCCCCCCCCCCCCCCCCCCCCCCCCCCCCCCCCCCCCCCCCCCCCCCCCCCCCCCCCCCCCCCCCCCCCCCCCCCCCCCCCCCCCCCCCCCCCCCCCCCCCCCCCCCCCCCCCCCCCCCCCCCCCCCCCCCCCCCCCCCCCCCCCCCCCCCCCCCCCCCCCCCCCCCCCCCCCCCCCCCCCCCCCCCCCCCCCCCCCCCCCCCCCCCCCCCCCCCCCCCCCCCCCCCCCCCCCCCCCCCCCCCCCCCCCCCCCCCCCCCCCCCCCCCCCCCCCCCCCCCCCCCCCCCCCCCCCCCCCCCCCCCCCCCCCCCCCCCCCCCCCCCCCCCCCCCCCCCCCCCCCCCCCCCCCCCCCCCCCCCCCCCCCCCCCCCCCCCCCCCCCCCCCCCCCCCCCCCCCCCCCCCCCCCCCCCCCCCCCCCCCCCCCCCCCCCCCCCCCCCCCCCCCCCCCCCCCCCCCCCCCCCCCCCCCCCCCCCCCCCCCCCCCCCCCCCCCCCCCCCCCCCCCCCCCCCCCCCCCCCCCCCCCCCCCCCCCCCCCCCCCCCCCCCCCCCCCCCCCCCCCCCCCCCCCCCCCCCCCCCCCCCCCCCCCCCCCCCCCCCCCCCCCCCCCCCCCCCCCCCCCCCCCCCCCCCCCCCCCCCCCCCCCCCCCCCCCCCCCCCCCCCCCCCCCCCCCCCCCCCCCCCCCCCCCCCCCCCCCCCCCCCCCCCCCCCCCCCCCCCCCCCCCCCCCCCCCCCCCCCCCCCCCCCCCCCCCCCCCCCCCCCCCCCCCCCCCCCCCCCCCCCCCCCCCCCCCCCCCCCCCCCCCCCCCCCCCCCCCCCCCCCCCCCCCCCCCCCCCCCCCCCCCCCCCCCCCCCCCCCCCCCCCCCCCCCCCCCCCCCCCCCCCCCCCCCCCCCCCCCCCCCCCCCCCCCCCCCCCCCCCCCCCCCCCCCCCCCCCCCCCCCCTAGTCTCCTACTGGATTGATACCTTGGTTCTCAAAAAGTGAGGGAAATACTTATGCTACTTTGCTGCATCACCCTTTCCTCTTCAAGGGAAAACCAACGCATGCTCAAGAGGTAGCAGTAATTGTACCTGCTCCCTTATTGGAAAGTAGTTCATCACAGAAATTAGTTCGAGTGATTCCTACACCAATTAGTGAGGAAGCTAATGATGATGATCATGAAACTTTAGATCAAGTTACTACCAAACCTCGTAGGTCAACCAGAGTACGTTCCGCACTAGAGTGGTACGGTAATCCCATTCTGGAGGTCATTTTACTTGACCATGACGAACCTACAAACTATGAGGAAGTGCTGATGAGCCCAGATTCCGCGAAATGGCTTGAGGCCATGAAATCTGAGATGGGTTCCATGTATGAGAACAAAGTGTGGACTTTGGTTGACTTGCCCGATGATCGGCAAGCCATAGAATATAAATGGATCTTCAAGAGGAAGACAGACGCTGATAGTAGTGTAACTATCGACAAAGCTCGAATTGTCAAAAAATGTTTTCGACAAGTTTAAGGTGTTGAATACGATGAGATTTTCTCACTCGTCTCGGTGCTTAAGTCTGTCCGAATCATGTTAGCAATTGCCGCATTTTATGAAATCTGGCAAATGGATGTCAAAACTACATTCCTTAATGGATTTATTAAAGAAGAGTTGTATATGATGCTACCAGAAGGTTTTGTCGATCCTAAAGGTGCTAACAAACACTGGTACGCGTCGGTCCTAAACAAACGGTTTTTAACCCCTTTCCGCGACGGCATTTGGAACCGTCGCCAAGTGAGTGTGGCGATAGGGGGGTCCTTCCCACACGACCCAGAAACCGTCGGGGATATGCCCTCCTGGCACACACGTTCGGCAAAATGAGGTCGTGTGCGACCGGCGAGCGACCAAATATGGAAATACGTACAGTAGAGCTAAAAAAATATAATTATATGGCAAAATTGTTTCCGGTCGCAAGTACATCCCACACAGTCAGTCCCCGCTAAACATTTCCGTTCGTATGCACATCCCACACAGTCGCTCCAAGGAAAACGTTTCCGTTCACAGGTACATCACACACAATTTTTCCCGTTAAATCGTTTGCGTTATTGAATGTATCACACACGGTCCGTAGAAGAAACTATGTGGCAAAGGCTGTCCATCACACACAGTTTTTATGTGGTAAACCTTTGCGCAAGGTAGCCTAACACAAACAGTTTTCAAGAGAAAGTCGTGTGTGATTGTTCATTGATCCAACACGGTTTATTTCTAGAAACTGTGTGCGTTGCCTGGGGTCGGTATTTTTTCAACAACCGTTTGCAATAGCAAAACCCAATTAGCAGGCAAATTCGCCATTAGCAGGCTAATTATCCGATTATTCATAATCCATTTATTAATCTAATTGACATTTCATATTAAGAACACAATATATTTCATTTCCATATTAAGGAAGCAGAATTTCATAATTGAAATACATCAGAGTACAACATGATATAGCTTCAGCACTCAGCTACCCCATTACACAACTGCACCAGCAGCAAGTTCCACATGCAACATGTAGAACCTTTCGAAATTAGCATCATAGACGGTATATAGATAGATGCATCTCATTTGGAAAACTGCTGAAGCGGAAGGTGAAAATTGAGCCTTCATTCATGTTGAAGGTCTTTGCAACATTAGGCCAGTGCCTGTGGTTGATTGACCGTCCGTCCTTCGTCCTCTTCAGGAACACTTCAATATTGAACCGTGGGTGTTGTATGAAAACCTTCCTCGCCTCCTGACCATAGAGGTGGTTTGAGAGGTAATCATCAGTGAACTGCTTTAGAAAGGCCTGAAAACAAGGATGTGCATAAATATCTTCTCTATATTGGAAATGGGGCAAAGGAATAAAAAAAGGCAAGGTATAATAGTTAGTACCATCTTGTAGTGAACTTATGTCTTCTTCATTGTGTAGACAAAGATCTTGTTGTTTTTTGTCGCTAATTTCTTTATCCTAACAATCTTTCTGAGTTTCTTGATTTGATTGATATTCATGGACAACTCATTTCCCCATATGCAAAAAGGATCGAACAGTGGGTCAAAACCTCTGACATCAGGACCTACATGTGTAAGACCAAATTGTTAAAAACCAAAATATTAGAATGGTTCCTGCAATTGCACAATAATGTGCTATTAGACAATGGACCATGCACGTGCTAACCTCGATTGTAAACCTCAGTGCTTCCCATTGTTTCTCTGCAACACATATAAGGTAGTTAGTCATCAGGTTATGTAAGGGTTCGCATGCTATCAGTAAAATATGTTGATGAAAAATAAGCACATTGCAGATTCATCAGATTAATTCAAGCCACACGGAAAACCCATTTACCCAAACCAAGCATGATTAAGAACTAGGAAATGTAACACTTGTATATGTTTCTCATGTATTAAGTGCAGCCAAATTCGATTTATTCCTCACATGCACAACAATACAAAATTCTACCCACGACAATTGGACATTGCATTGCAGAATTGAACCAAGCAGTTAACTAAACACCACAACAAATGAACCAAAAATTAACTGAACACCACATTGCACAATATAACATACTCCTAATAGAAGATCAGACAGTTAACCAAACAGTTAACTACAGCCAATTGTAGCAATTGTATTTGTTTCTCATGTATTTACTACAGCCAAATTCAATTTATTCCTCACATGGTATACAATAACAGAATGCACCCACAATTTTGTAAAGATAAATTCGATTTATTTCTCACATGGAAGACAATACAAAATTATAGCCTGAAGAATTGAACATCACATTTGCAGAATTGAACCAAACAGTTAACTGAAGATGACAACTAATTAACAAAACAGTTAATAAGTGAGCACCACACTGCACGACATATAGAACATATACACTAGAGCAACAGATTGCATGGTAAAATTAGATAGCACAATTCACTAGAATTTATGAAGGAAAGGCAGGAGCAGCACACGCAACGGGTAACCGAGCATGCTTAACCGGCGTAGCTAGCAAATGGTAAGGTGCTCCTTCAAGATCTGGGGGTCGGCACGAATGGCAGCCATCGTGACCTCATCCGCGCATGCGGCCACGATTTGCTTCTCCGCTGCCAAATGCTCCTTGAGGTCCTGGCTATACTGCGTGCACCATGGCTTAGGCCGACGCTTATTTGGTGGAGAGGTCGGTGATTTGGGTGGAAGGTGTCGCGCTCGCACCAGCGGTCAGGGCATGTGGGATGTGGAAGGAGGAGGAGGATGGGGGTCGGGTGTGGATTACCTGCCTGGATAGAGGAGGCCGAGCAGCGTGAAGGAGGGTCGCCGATGAGAAGGCAGCGCTGCAAGCAAGGAGTGAAGGTTTCAACTTGGAAAGGAAGGTGGAAAGAGGGGAAATGTGGCTTTTGGTAAGGGGGAGGGGGCGGGGAGGAAGATATTTCCGCGGAAGCCAAAAATTTGGAATCGCTTCGGCGAAAAAACTGGCGCGCAAAGTGTCATCAGACACAGTCCCTTATTCAGAACTGTGTACGATATGTGGACATCACAAACGATTCAGATAGATTAACCCGTGTGTGATGAGTTTGAACGTCAAAAGTTTTGGTTCGAATTTCCATGGTTACAGTGGTCATCGACGTCATTGCATAATTTGGGTACACAAAGCAGACAACAGCACACCCACACTTTTAATCGAGCAAGTTCAGCAATTAAACAGAGCTAGCTGACCTAAACATTACTCTAACAAATTAAAGACCGGCGCTCTTAATTAAACAAAACAAAGAGTACTACTACGGCTGGTGCTCGTCGATCTCCGCCGCCGCCTCCATGTCCAGCTCGCGCCCGACGGTCTCCTGGGGAAGGAGCTCCATGGCATCCATCGCATCATACTCGGCAAGCATCTCGCCTCCGCGTCCGCCATCTCTTTGGAAAAGGCCGCCACGAGCTGGGCATGGGCGGACGCGATATGGGCTTGGACGGGCTCCATCGTCGCAAGGTATGTGGTGGAGGAACGGATGGCTGCTCGAATGCTCTTGGCGATTGCCAGCTCTTCGGCCGTGGGTTGCCGACCGTTGTCGGAGAAGCTTCGTTCGATTTGTGCGGTGACCGCCAGGAGCTGGGCCTGGGCAGCCTCGACATGGTCGTGGGTGGCCTCCATCAGGGCTAAGGCCGCCGCTGCAGAACGGACAGCTGCTGTGCCGCTCTCGCCAGTTGCTATCCCCGAGGCAGATGTTGATGCCGCCACCTGAGAAGCAATAGCGGCCGTTTGGGCTACCTTTGCCGCCCGGTCGCAGATTATGGCCACGCTCATGCACCTTGTTAGCACGTGCATGGCGGCTGTGGCCGCGCTTTCACCGGAGTGGGCCACCGAAGTTGCCCTCACGACGCGGGTCCACGTGCCCATCCTTCACCGGTGATGATTGAACAGTGAAATGATATTTGGGGAGCGAGCTAGTGTGCTTGAGACACCGGCTGTGGACTGTAGCCGACGCACCTTCTCGCGTAAGCCATAGGCGTACTATACACCGACGGTGCTCCAGGATATTTTGTGCCGCATCTCACACGGTTGCTGATAATAAACTGTGTGCGATGTACTTGATTTTTCATCTTGATTTGAATTACATAATGGGGTCACAGCGGCAATGGACGGTGTTTGAATTGCTAGACCTTTTATCTGGAGTTAACATGCAACTATATGTGTGTCATAAAAGAACTGGAATTATCCAGGGTTCGTTTGAACATTTTATACATTAAATTGGTTTTCTAGCCATTTCAGGTGAACAATTCAAATTTGAACTACATGCACATGCTTCAATGCATATAAATTGGTTGAAAAATCAAATTTGTGTCCTTGGGTGCATGCTTAGGTCCCATGCAAGAAATGGGAATGAATTTCAAACACCAGGGCACCGTTGATTGCCGGCAAAACATTGAGATGCCTGGTTTTTAAATTCTAGTAAATCAAAAACTCATCTGAAATTCATGAAACTTGGCATTCTATCATGGAGCAGCATCAACATGCCGTGGTAAAAAATTTGTCCCATTTGGGGCAGGTTTGGGTATATGCTTCTCACAAACCGGAGCTTCTCACAACAAGCATGATGGTTTTCGGTACCCCCCCCCCCCCCCCCCCCCCCCCCCCCCCCCCCCCCCCCCCCCCCCCCCCCCCCCCCCCCCCCCCCCCCCCCCCCCCCCCCCCCCCCCCCCCCCCCCCCCCCCCCCCCCCCCCCCCCCCCCCCCCCCCCCCCCCCCCCCCCCCCCCCCCCCCCCCCCCCCCCCCCCCCCCCCCCCCCCCCCCCCCCCCCCCCCCCCCCCCCCCCCCCCCCCCCCCCCCCCCCCCCCCCCCCCCCCCCCCCCCCCCCCCCCCCCCCCCCCCCCCCCCCCCCCCCCCCCCCCCCCCCCCCCCCCCCCCCCCCCCCCCCCCCCCCCCCCCCCCCCCCCCCCCCCCCCCCCCCCCCCCCCCCCCCCCCCCCCCCCCCCCCCCCCCCCCCCCCCCCCCCCCCCCCCCCCCCCCCCCCCCCCCCCCCCCCCCCCCCCCCCCCCCCCCCCCCCCCCCCCCCCCCCCCCCCCCCCCCCCCCCCCCCCCCCCCCCCCCCCCCCCCCCCCCCCCCCCCCCCCCCCCCCCCCCCCCCCCCCCCCCCCCCCCCCCCCCCCCCCCCCCCCCCCCCCCCCCCCCCCCCCCCCCCCCCCCCCCCCCCCCCCCCCCCCCCCCCCCCCCCCCCCCCCCCCCCCCCCCCCCCCCCCCCCCCCCCCCCCCCCCCCCCCCCCCCCCCCCCCCCCCCCCCCCCCCCCCCCCCCCCCCCCCCCCCCCCCCCCCCCCCCCCCCCCCCCCCCCCCCCCCCCCCCCCCCCCCCCCCCCCCCCCCCCCCCCCCCCCCCCCCCCCCCCCCCCCCCCCCCCCCCCCCCCCCCCCCCCCCCCCCCCCCCCCCCCCCCCCCCCCCCCCCCCCCCCCCCCCCCCCACACCAGGGCACCGTTGATTGCTGGCAAAACATTGAGATGCCTGGTTTTTAAATTCTAGTAAATCCAAAACTCGTCTGAAATTCATGAAACTTGGCATGCTATCCTGGAGCGGCATCAACATGTCGTGGTACAAATTTTGTCCCATTTGGGGCAGGTTTGGGTATATGCTTCTCACAAACCGGAGCTTCTCACAACAAGCATGATGGTTTTCGGTAGGGAACGTCCCACCTTTGGGGACGAAACGATATCCATTGCCTCTTATTGCTTTAAATTTTTTTATCAAGTCAACATAGAACAATAGGAGTGTTGTGTGAATTTTTGTGATTTTTGGGGGTTCATTTGGACATTTTTATGCATTAACTGAGTTTTTAATGCATTTATGTGCATAATTCAAATTTGAACTACATGCACATGCTCCAGTGCATATAAATTGGTTTAAAAATCAAATCTGTGTCCTTGGGTGCATGCTTAGGTCCCATGCAAGAAATGGGAATGAATTTCAAACACCAGGGCCCCGTTGATTACCGGTAAAACATTGAGATGTCTGGTTTTTAAATTCTAGTAAATCCAAAATTCTGTTAACCATTCACGTGACGCCACGTGTCTTGGTTTTAAAGGCTGTAGGAGGTGCCGTGCGGACAGCTGCTTGACCTTGACTGAACGGGGGGCATGCGAGCGTCGTCCGGTGCGCAGGCTGATCGAGAGGCGTGCAAGCTGTCCTTGAGTGCATAGGCTCACCGGGAAGCGTGCGAGCTGTACGTTGCGTAGGCTCACTGGGAAGCGAGCCCTTTGACTTCCATGGCCACCCGCCTTGCTCGCATCCTCTCCATTAATGGCGCCCAAGCCGCAGTTTAATTCACTTTTTAAATATAAAACACTCATCGCAAACGTTTTAGTTAGAACACCCGTATGCAAACCGACAACTTCCCCAGGAAGCCAAGAGAAAATGTGCCGAGCAGGATTTATGTAGCTCTTGATCGCAAATGTTTTAGATAGAACACCCGTATGCAAAGTGAGAGCAGCGCAGGATTTGTGCATCCCTTCAACGCAAACGGTTGTTTTGGATGACCCGTGTGCAACCATGTACAAACAATTTGGTAAGATTTGTCAATCCTTGTAACACTGTGATTTGTCAAAATATGAAGCTAAAAATCACTAGCAGTATCTAATTTTTGCAACTAAAATTCAGTAATTAAGTATAGATTTCATTCATAGATTAAGAAGTCGTTCTTAATTTATACAAACAGTTCAACTCGACAGCTGAACCGACCAAACTTTTCCCCAATTGTTGCCAACCATGTACTGAAATAGCTAGTTCAACTATATATACTTGCTAATTTTAAGTACGTTGTACAGTTTCACCACATCTATAGTCAGATGAACTGAACAAAATAGCCCCTAAATACTACTACTACTACTGCGGAGGGGCTTTGTACTACTTCCGGCTGCCTCTCCTCTGCCGAGCGCGCTCAGTAAGAGGCGGTGGAGGAGGAGCCTACCGACGAGCTGGGCAACCGCAATGCGGTGCCTGCCGCTAATGCAGCTTCAGCGACGCTCACCTCGAACACCCTCTGCCACTCCAGACGACCCCTCTCAAAGTGGTGGTTCTCCTCGTAGATCTCATGATTCCTCGCCTCTGAGGCGGTATGTGCCGCGGCCACGGTGGCGGTAAGGCTCTTTGCGTGCTCGACGAGGCACTCCTCCTCCTCCCGCAGGAACTCGGTGTAGCGCGCAACGTCGCTGACGCACGTGTGGGCATCCACCTCCGCCTCTCGCCTTCGGGCGGCGGTGGCAGAGCGGGTGATGACCCCGGCGGTCGACAGTGGGCTGGCGGCCACGGCGGCCGACGACGGGGTGGCGGCCACGACCACCACCTCCCGCCTTCGGGCCGCGGTGGCGGAGCGGGTGATGGCCAAAGTGGCCGGCAGTGGGGTGGCGGCCACGACGACCACCTCCCGCCTTCGGGCCGCGGCGGCGAAGCGGGCGATGGCCCTGGCGTTCAATGGTGGTGTGGCGGCAACGGCGTCCGGCAACAGCTGCCGACGGGCACCGGCGGCGGAGCATGTGGTGGGTGTTCCGCGCACACCCAACAAGGACGCCACGCGCACTACACTACGCCGAGGACTGCGCCGCCGCCGCGGTGTAGCCTCCTAGCTGGAGCTGTCCTCTGATGACGGCGGAGTGGTTGAGCGACGATGGCGGACCGGTGCCATTGGCGATTGTGGGAGAAGCAGACGAGATAAGCAGACGAAAGCTTCCCGCCGACGCAGGACTCACCGGCCGTGAGTGTTTTTATAGCAGGCCGGTAAGCATTGGGATTTTGGGGGATTTCACCAAGCCGGGCGGGAAGCTTTCGCGGGAACCTACGAGGTTGCGCGGGAACGGGCTCACCGACGATTCATTGGCGCCACCGTTTGGCAAAAAGAACGCCCCCGCCCGCTGCGCAAGCTTGCCCTGTAAGCCGCCTGCGGCAGTGGGGTGACAAGACGAGCGAGAGGAGGACGAAAGGCCACGTACACATATGGTTAATAAAAAAACATTTGCGATTTAATTACCTACTATACCACCGTCCTGGTTTATAAGTATGATTTAACTAATAAAATACGAATGCATGTCGCCAAAGATTATATAGTTGGATTTGTATTTGAACATAGTTTCCAACTATATAATTTTTAAAACATGCATTAACATTTTGTTGGTTAAATTTGAGGGCAAAGTATGGCACGGAATATAAAGGAGACTATAGACTAGACGGAGGTGGTACCACACGGCCGCTCTCTACGCACCGACGCAACTGTCGGCCGGCTTGTAGGCGACCATTCCCTGCCTGTTCAACTGCTCTATGTGTGTGGTTGCTTGCGGTTCAGGCGGCCGCGGCGCGTGCTCTGCTCTCGCGTCCCTCCGGGTGCTCTACCCTCGTCCCTCCACACGCGCTGCCAGTGTTTGGGGCCGGCGCACGATCACGCACGTTCGTGTGCAAGCGGTTGCGCCGGGCGCGACGCGACGATGTAGTTACCCGCTGCAAAAACTGCCATGCGGACGCGCCGAGAATCCACGTCGCCCGGCCCCCTTTTATTCCTGTGGCCATTTACCTACATCACTCGTCTCACACGACACAATAAGCACACCCACGAGCACACATACAGAGAGGACATCCAGCGGTTCCAATGGCGCTCCCCGTGGCTCCAATGGCGCTCCCAGCGGCCGCCGACGACAACGGCAGGCAGTTCACCACGCATCATGTAGTGGACACCCACGTGAGCGGGAAGGCCCTCTCGGTGGTGTACACGAATGATCCGGTCTCGGTGGAGAGCTCCATCCAAACTAAGGAGCAGTTCCTTGCCGAGGACAAGTACCGAGTGGTCCGTTTCGACCTCAAGTACACCATCGGTCGTGCCGGGCACGATCAGAAGGTTGCCGTCGCCCAGTTGTGCGTGTGATATGACGTCGTTGTCTACCACTTCCACCTTGCCACAAGGCCTTGCGAGCGTTTCTCCAGGTTTATCAACAGCTCCGACTACAGTTTCGCTACGGTGGACACCACCAACAATCTAAAAGCGCTCAAGGTTTCAGACTTGAAATGCCCGAATCTTGTCAACATCCAGCACCACTACAAGGTCTAGGGCAGCTACAAAAACAAACTGAACTCCCTGGTTGACCTCGCCTCGGCCATCATCGACCCCTACTACGCGAAGATGAAGGAAGAGAGCAATAAGGACAAGAACGCCCGGCACAGTGTGTGGCATAAGAGACTGGATGAACAACATGTCAAGTACGCAGCCATGGACGCGTACACAAGCTACGAGATGTACAGGCGGATCGTTGACATGAGGAACTGTCTTCTTCCTGACAAAGATGAGGGATCGAGCCACATAGCAGTGGCGGGAGCGTCACAAGAAGTAGATGACTAGATGATCGTTTCTCCTACTTTAGAATGCATGCAATTGTTTATTGAGGTGTGTGCGAATGCTCTGTATAGTCACTTATGTAATTGGATGTTTATTTCAGTTATATATATATATATATATACACATCTGGGCTATTCTGTTACGCGTAACATAATATTATTCTGTTACCCTTCTTGAACTGACGTAGTTCACAGGTTGGACTGACGTGGTTTTCTACTTGAACTGATCTTCCTGCGTGTACAACGGGCGGAAACAGGGGATGCAACATGGAGCTTCCGGGCGTTCTCCGGCGCGATGTTGCGGGCTATTCGTTGCTAGAGGAGACATGTAAGGGGTTCCGCACGTGCGCGCGCTCACGTGGTCGTGTTTTGCGATCTGTAGTCACCGGAGGTGACGGCGTGGGCATTTGGCGGCGGACGTGTTTTGGGCGTTGGTGTTTACCGTGGTGTTCGTAGGCCTCAATTTACGTCCTGTTTGTTGTTTTGGATGGGAGAATTATCGGCATGTTAGAGTTTTTAGAGATTAATTTCATCTGTAATTTCTTATTACAAGTTTTGGTGTTCTTGGTTGTTTTCCACGCCCGCCATGCAAATGTGTTCTTCTTTTTCTGTTGTTTTACTTTCGAATTGGTGTTGCAGGAAGAGATATGAGGATTGTATGAAAAGATTTGCGTTGTCAATTTTGCTTCTTTGAGTTGTTTCTACCCTGGATTCCCATGTTATTTTGTCGTTGGCGGAGGTGGTGTATGGCGGCTGACTGTAGCCTGCGATTTTCTTGTAATCTGGTCAAACTGTGTAATTAAGTTGCATGTTTTTCAGTGTTGTTTGAATTGCTGCCGTATGTGTAGTTGGACTGCTGCGTGTCAAAGTTGTCTTACTGTGCGTTGACATCGGAACTGGCTGCCTACTGATACCTCTGCACTTTGATTATAAAGCCCGAGCCCTCTGTCACTTTCATTCTACCAGCTGCAAGCAAAGAAAAGCGAGATGGATCCTGAGCTGGGAGAGGTCACAGAGGAGGAGGGGATGCCGTCGATGTGAGGGCTGCAGTAGCGGAGCAGAGGAGGAGGAGGAGGCGCAGGCGCAGGCAGATGGCACGACGTGCTGCAGAGGAGGAACTGGAGGCAGAGTTCAACAGACGCCTTGCGCGCGAGGTGGTGGATACTTGCAACTCCAATGAATTGGAGCTTCTTTTCCCAGAGGGCAGGGGAAGGAACCATATTCAGATCATCAGTTGGGCTAGGGCGAGAGCAGCCACGGCTCCACATCCATCCACCAGGGCCAAATGGCGTCGTTTCTTTGATCGTTATGACTGAAGTAGTGAAGATTATGTTTTTAAGATTTTTGTTGTGAGGGAGCAGATGTTTGAATGACTAAATGAATTCAACTGTTTTATCTCTGAATGTGTTGTTTTATCTGCATATGTTTGACATGTGCACTTTTGAACTGCTTGTTTATCTGAAGTTGAACTGATTTGCGGTCAAATGTTGCATGGCTTATATAATAACTATTTCCTACCAGCTGGCTGCCCACCTGCCTATTTATTATTTTTATAATCTGCGAGTCTCCCTGGCTATAAATTCTATCCATCTATGTGTGGTGTGTGGCTCAGTCTCCCCGTCCTTTTTCTTCCTTCTTCCAGAATCATATCTAGGTTCCTCCCTCTTCTCTCCGTTGTTTTCTTCCCTGTTCCTGTGTGTTCCATGGAGGATTGTTCATGCGGATGCCTGGCAAAGATGGCGCGCATAGCTGACGGCTGTGTGTACGAATCTGGTTTGGAGCTCTCCCAGACTCAGCGCCGTGGGCAACTTTCTTGTCTGCTGTACAACAACCATGGGTTTCGTGCACCCTATGTTTGTCGCCTGACGGTTGGTGACTTGAAGGAATCATGGGTATGTGTTTCTATTCGTTTTGTTTTCTACTTTTTTGTAGGTCTCTTTTTGAATCCCATGGACTGGATCTGTAGTTTAGTGTTATGAATAGTTTGTCTATATTTTTTTATTTGGTTTTGTCAGAATTTAACAGTAGGGATTTCTGTGTGTATTTGTTCATTACTAAACAGTATTTTATCCATTTTTGTATAATCCTTGATCTATTTTTCGTCACATGTTTTTACTGTAGCTGTATTGATATGTATATTTCTTCAGATTAGTCAGTTCACATGACTAGTTAGTTTTGTGTTATTGTTTTGGTTCAGATTTTTTCTTTTTCAGTTTGTTATGCAAACCATTCCTATATCTGTGTAAAAATTCAGTTATGTCAGGTGTTCACTTTGTTTTGTACTCCCATGCCCATTTGCAGAAAATGTCACCCAGGATCAGGATTGTTGCTCCTAGTTCCGGTGTACTGAAGATGGAGACTTCAGACAAAAATGGGTATCAGTTGATGGAAGTTGCCTACCACATCGACTTTGATGGTTGCATCAACCTAACTACTGGGTGGAAGGAGTTTGTGGCAGAGTCTGGATTTGAGGATGGTGATGTGGTTATGGTTATGTTCTCCAGGGAAGATGACTCTTTGACGTTCAGAATTTATGTGCTGTAGGTTTAAATGTGGCAAATGATGCCGGTTGTGAGATTTGTGTGTGTTTGATTATGTTGCAGTATTTTTTCTTTATATTAGTACTGGAACATTTCTATAGTTGAACTGATGGGCATCCTTTATTTTGACTGGGATATTTTCATGTACATAGCTCGCAGACGGAACTATACGCTGATGATGTTTGTAGAACCCCTTTTTGGGTTTTGAGTTTGCTGAACTTACATTCTGTTAATGATAGTACTGAACTATTTTAGGTTGTCAATTACCAATCAAAATTGTTTGTTGTATAACATTTTTTCTTACTTTTTTACATGAATTTTATAGCACATTTTTTCTTTTTACAGTTGAATAATGATAGTTCTAGTATTTTTTAAAATTAAAAGATTTTAATCTTTGCTGCACAGTACTATTTTTTTACTTGAACCTTATGAATTGTAGTAGTTGAACTTTTTATAAATTTGTTTCTGAAATTTTTATTTACAATCTTCTACGTTTAATTTTCCAAAAAATATATATTTATTTATTTATTTTTTTAGTTCTTTACAATTAAGATGTGTTTGAACTTTTTACATTATTTGTTTTTGAACTGATTTCTTGTGAGGTTTTTTTAAAATTATCTGCATTTTGTTTTTTTTGGTCGTGTGTGATCGGCTGGAATTTTGTAATGGGGCGAAGTACTGTGTTGGGCCATCCGCCTGAGTCGTTGTTTTCGGCCCAGATAGCTCGTCCGCGCGGCTGTGCAGCCGGCGTGCGCGTGCGCTATGGGTTTAGTCCCACCTCGCTAGTTGAGGGGGCTCTAGACCTGTTTATAAGCGCAGCCGAGGCTCACCGGTCGAACTCCTCTGAATACTTACCTGAGCGCTTATACACGGCGCTCTCTCTCTCTCTCATGACCTGTGGGCCCTGGTCGGCGGGCCCTGCTTTGTGCGGATTACTAGGGATTCGCCCACGGGCTCGAGTTCAAGTATCTAGCATCATCAGGGCCTGCGCCGGTCCTTGGGCGGTCAATTTTTCCATTTTTTTTTGTTTGTTTGAATCTAGTACTTGATTCCACCAGTAACTTGGACTGATACTTTTTTCTTTTTTGTTTGTTTGAAACTAGTACTTGCCCCCATTATCTATCTTTTAGGGGGTGTGTGGGTGCGTGTGTGGGGGGGGGGAACAGACCCCCCCCCCCCCCCCCCCCCCCCCCCCCCCACCGCACTGCGCCTGTCAAACGAGCGCACTGCCGCGTTAGCGCGAGGCCGAGCCGGGGGGGTCGGGACCCCCCTCCCCCATCCCGGCGAGGCCGAGCCAGGAACGAGCCGTAGCAGGCGGCGACGCGGCCTGCCGCGGCGTCGCATGCGGAGGCGAGTCCGTAACATGACTTGCCCCCGCACCGCACCGAGGGGCATAGTTGTACTGACACGTCTTCCTTGTATGGACTTGCCCCCATTATCTATCTTTTAGGGGTGTGTGGGTGCGTGTGGGGGGGCCCCCCCCCCCCCCCCCCCCCCCCCCCCCCCCCCCCCCCCCCCCCCCCCCCCCCCCCCCCCCCCCCCCCCCCCCCCCCCCCCCCCCCCCCCCCCCCCCCCCCCCCCCCCCCCCCCCCCCCCCCCCCCCCCCCCCCCCCCCCCCCCCCCCCCCCCCCCCCCCCCCCCCCCCCCCCCCCCCCCCCCCCCCCCCCCCCCCCCCCCCCCCCCCCCCCCCCCCCCCCCCCCCCCCCCCCCCCCCCCCCCCCCCCCCCCCCCCCCCCCCCCCCCCCCCCCCCCCCCCCCCCCCCCCCCCCCCCCCCCCCCCCCCCCCCCCCCCCCCCCCCCCCCCCCCCCCCCCCCCCCCCGCCCCGCACCGCACCGAGGGGCATAGTTGTAATGACACATCTTCCTTGTATGGACTTGCCCCCATTATCTATCTTTTAGGGTTTAGGGTGCGTGTGGGGGGGGGCAGAATAACCGCACTGCGCCTGTCAAACGAGCGCACTGCCGCGTTAGCGCGAGGCCGAGCTGGGGGCCCGGTGAGGCCGAGCCAGGAACGAGCCGTAGTAGGCGACGACGCGGCGTGCCGCGGCGTCGCATGCGGAGGCGAGTCCGTAACATGACTTGCCCCCGCACTGCACCGAGGGGCATAGTTGTACTGACACATCTTCCTTGTATGGACTTGCCCCCATTATCTATCTTTTAGGGATGTTGGGGTGTGTGTGGGGGGGAACAGAATAGCCGCACTGCGCCTGTCAAACGAGCGCACTGCCGCGTTAGTGCGAGGCCGAGACGGGGGGGAGGGGGGTCGGGACCCCCCTCCCCCATCCTGGCGAGGCCGAGACAGGAACGAGCCGTAGCAGGCGACGACGCGGCGTGCCGCGGCGTCGCATGCGGAGGCGAGTCCGTAACATGACTTGCCCCCGTTATCTTATCTTTATTTTTTAGGGGAAAAACCAGCACCGTTATGAATTATTGTTTCATTTGTACTTTTTGATAATTTTTATTGTACTGTTGTGAGTTATTATTTGTACTTTAGTCGTTTGTTTTCTCCCTCTATATTAATTTTTTTATTGTATTTAATTTTTTATTGTATTTAATTTTTGCTATTATGTTTGGTAACTGCCCAGAGATAGTGGGCTTCGCCACGGTTCTGGGCTTTAGTCGTCGGTTTTCTCCCACTCACCTTTTAACCTCCGCTCTCCCCCGTTCCGCTCCGCTCCCCTCTCCAGATCGATTCCTTCTTCGTTCCCCTCTTCTCGCAGAGAAGTTGCTTCTCCTGTTTCGCCGCGGGACCGTCGGCCGGCGGGTTGAACCGGAGGGGTGGAGGTCTGGTGCTCTATTTTGCTCCTTTTGCTCTGCGATTGACTTCCCTTGCGTCCTCTTATGTACAGATTTTCCCTCTATTTCTAAGCCATTGCTCTCTTGCTGTCTCAGGCTGGATTCGCTAGGGTTCCTTTGCTTTTGAATGAGCAGTTGGTGATAGTGATACTCGATTCCGTGGCGGATTTTGTGTTTGCTGGTAAGAGTTTTGCTTTGTATGGCGTGCTTCATTTCTGAAATAGGTCAGAGCCCTAATTTTTGTTCATGTGTCTTGCAGATCTGGTTCGGCAGATTTTAGGTCTGTAGATCTCAATGGGTACATCATCCAGTCCAGACAAGTTGAATGCAGGTGATTTTCCCTGTAATTTGGATGATGTTTTAACAGATCTGGTTTTTAGGTTGTGTAGGTGTTGACGTATCGACTTTATAAGTTGTATGTATTTTGATAGCTGTTAATTTTGCCCTGGAATGTGTGGTGTGTATAGTTTTGGCGGTTGATGTGACCTGCATACAGGTTGTAGTACTGATCACCATCTGTAGTTTGAACTGCTGTCCTGGCATTTGAATAGGTTGTAGTAGTCAGTGAAGAACTAGTATGATGTTGAAAGAGTTGTCATTCTGAAGTTTGTTGTGCCAGTGGTGGGTTCATATTGTTTTATTGGGTGCACTTGTAGTGTTCATATAGTTGAACTGATTGCTTGTTCATGTACTTTTTTGCTAATTATGATGTTGTTGCAGATGTTGGAGTGCCGGTGCCTCCTGATTCTGAAAAATCAGAACGCTTTGAAGATCTTGTGAATGTTATTTTTGAGACACCAAATCCTCTAGAAGAACTTGTGAATATTGCTGGTGTTTCCCTTATATTTGCTCTTTTTTTATCAGCCTTGAATGCATAAATATGCTTAGCTACATCAGTTGTTCCTTTTGTTTGTGTCTGATGCTATGCGCTTTATTTATCTTGTCTCTGCAATGTTAATTGTGTTTTGATTTTATATGTGCGTGCTTCCCCCCCCCCCCCCCCCCCCCCCCCCCCCCCCCCCCCCCCCCCCCCCCCCCCCCCCCCCCCCCCCCCCCCCCCCCCCCCCCCCCCCCCCCCCCCCCCCCCCCCCCCCCCCCCCCCCCCCCCCCCCCCCCCCCCCCCCCCCCCCCCCCCCCCCCCCCCCCCCCCCCCCCCCCCCCCCCCCCCCCCCCCCCCCCCCCCCCCCCCCCCCCCCCCCCCCCCCCCCCCCCCCCCCCCCCCCCCCCCCCCCCCCCCCCCCCCCCCCCCCCCCCCCCCCCCCCCCCCCCCCCCCCCCCCCCCCCCCCCCCCCCCCCCCCCCCCCCCCCCCCCCCCCCCCCCCCCCCCCCCCCCCCCCCCCCCCCCCCCCCCCCCCCCCCCCCCCCCCCCCCCCCCCCCCCCCCCCCCCCCCCCCCCCCCCCCCCCCCCCCCCCCCCCCCCCCCCCCCCCCCCCCCCCCCCCCCCCCCCCCCCCCCCCCCCCCCCCCCCCCCCCCCCCCCCCCCCCCCCCCCCCCCCCCCCCCCCCCCCCCCCCCCCCCCCCCCCCCCCCCCCCCCCCCCCCCCCCCCCCCCCCCCCCCCCCCCCCCCCCCCCCCCCCCCCCCCCCCCCCCCCCCCCCCCCCCCCCCCCCCCCCCCCCCCCCCCCCCCCCCCCCCCCCCCCCCCCCCCCCCCCCCCCCCCCCCCCCCCCCCCCCCCCCCCCCCCCCCCCCCCCCCCCCCCCCCCCCCCCCCCCCCCCCCCCCCCCCCCCCCCCCCCCCCCCCCCCCCCCCCCCCCCCCCCCCCCCCCCCCCCCCCCCCCCCCCCCCCCCCCCCCCCCCCCCCCCCCCCCCCCCCCCCCCCCCCCCCCCCCCCCCCCCCCCCCCCCCCCCCCCCCCCCCCCCCCCCCCCCCCCCCCCCCCCCCCCCCCCCCCCCCCCCCCCCCCCCCCCCCCCCCCCCCCCCCCCCCCCCCCCCCCCCCCCCCCCCCCCCCCCCCCCCCCCCCCCCCCCCCCCCCCCCCCCCCCCCCCCCCCCCCCCCCCCCCCCCCCCCCCCCCCCCCCCCCCCCCCCCCCCCCCCCCCCCCCCCCCCCCCCCCCCCCCCCCCCCCCCCCCCCCCCCCCCCCCCCCCCCCCCCCCCCCCCCCCCCCCCCCCCCCCCCCCCCCCCCCCCCCCCCCCCCCCCCCCCCCCCCCCCCCCCCCCCCCCCCCCCCCCCCCCCCCCCCCCCCCCCCCCCCCCCCCCCCCCCCCCCCCCCCCCCCCCCCCCCCCCCCCCCCCCCCCCCCCCCCCCCCCCCCCCCCCCCCCCCCCCCCCCCCCCCCCCCCCCCCCCCCCCCCCCCCCCCCCCCCCCCCCCCCCCCCCCCCCCCCCCCCCCCCCCCCCCCCCCCCCCCCCCCCCCCCCCCCCCCCCCCCCCCCCCCCCCCCCCCCCCCCCCCCCCCCCCCCCCCCCCCCCCCCCCCCCCCCCCCCCCCCCCCCCCCCCCCCCCCCCCCCCCCCCCCCCCCCCCCCCCCCCCCCCCCCCCCCCCCCCCCCCCCCCCCCCCCCCCCCCCCCCCCCCCCCCCCCCCCCCCCCCCCCCCCCCCCCCCCCCCCCCCCCCCCCCCCCCCCCCCCCCCCCCCCCCCCCCCCCCCCCCCCCCCCCCCCCCCCCCCCCCCCCCCCCCCCCCCCCCCCCCCCCCCCCCCCCCCCCCCCCCCCCCCCCCCCCCCCCCCCCCCCCCCCCCCCCCCCCCCCCCCCCCCCCCCCCCCCCCCCCCCCCCCCCCCCCCCCCCCCCCCCCCCCCCCCCCCCCCCCCCCCCCCCCCCCCCCCCCCCCCCCCCCCCCCCCCCCCCCCCCCCCCCCCCCCCCCCCCCCCCCCCCCCCCCCCCCCCCCCCCCCCCCCCCCCCCCCCCCCCCCCCCCCCCCCCCCCCCCCCCCCCCCCCCCCCCCCCCCCCCCCCCCCCCCCCCCCCCCCCCCCCCCCCCCCCCCCCCCCCCCCCCCCCCCCCCCCCCCCCCCCCCCCCCCCCCCCCCCCCCCCCCCCCCCCCCCCCCCCCCCCCCCCCCCCCCCCCCCCCCCCCCCCCCCCCCCCCCCCCCCCCCCCCCCCCCCCCCCCCCCCCCCCCCCCCCCCCCCCCCCCCCCCCCCCCCCCCCCCCCCCCCCCCCCCCCCCCCCCCCCCCCCCCCCCCCCTTGATATCTTTGTTCCTGCTAATGTCAAGCTCCGATCTTAACTTCATCAGAGAGTCGTCATATCCGTCCTCTGACGGCCTTGGCGCAGAACGACCACCATGAGGGAACCCAAATAATTGTTGTATACCATCGCTTGTGATGCGAAGCTTCTTATTAGCCTCATCCATGTCAAGAGTCATCGTATCAGGATCTATCCTCAGGTACAAAACTCCCATCAGAGGGCGGGAAATGTTAGACTTCACCCTCCAATTGAAGATAGAACCAAAACCAGCTGCACGAACCCTAGCCACATGCCTACTCTCAAGCAATTTAGCACAAGCTTCAACCTCTCCCAACGAACATCGCACAGTTAAGTTCAATTTCCGTTGGTCACCTTCATCGAAGGCAACTTTTCCAGCATTGCCTCCCACCGGCTTGACCGGACTCATAACGCTAACAGGCTGCAAATGAAAATAAAGAAGCCACACCTTAAATAAATGAATATAGAAAATAAAACAAGCATATGAAGGCAAGTAGAAAAAAGAAAAGATTGCACAAGTTCAACTCTTGAAACAACATCAGTACCACCCTCGATTGATGCAAACAATGACCAGCCTCGCCTGGCCAGCATACCAGCCCAGACACAATTAAATCATTGCAAGTACAACTAGTTAGTCACATACAGTACAAA